>WBZZ01002588.1:85000-102500 GCA_019918135.1 Paulinella micropora | reverse complement strand
GATATCTGAGAAGAAGAAGGCGAAAGAGAATGAGGAGTTCGAGAAGACGATGAGACTGGAAAGAATGAAAGCAAAAGTGAGTGGTGCAAAGGCACACCCTCCGACATATTTGACCCCACCAGCTCCTGCCCCACCAGCCCCTGCACCCTCGGGCTCAACTACGGTGGTGGTCACAAACACTGAGAAGAATGACAGACAGAACATCATAAATGTCTTCAAGGGGAAGAAAGGAGGAGTGGCAAGTCTCATGCTATATGCCAAGACGAGCTCAGACAAAGACTCTGATGCTTCGCTTTTGAGCAAGCTCAAAGAGATCAATGCCTGCGTGAAGGCTTTTCCTTGCGACGAAACGCAGGAATACGAGGCCCTTGTTACTGTTTTTGACCAATCTCTAGTCTCGGAGGGATTTGATCTGACACAGTACAAGTTTTTGAGAAAGAAGGAGGAGATTAAGAGAAACAATGCAACAGGCCTAGACGCTCAGTGTGAACTGGCGGTGGCCACACTCATTTCATATTTTCAATCTCATGGATACCAGCATCTCTGCACTGGTACTCTCATAGGATTTGAAATCTTTGAGACAGTGGCGATGAGTTTGTGGAGTGCTGTTTGCTTGGCGGCGACCCTTGCGGAGGTAGTTTCCTCCTATGGGCTATTCTATGGCCGCAAGTCGATCATCCTCTATTTCTTCTCGGCGTTACACACAGTTAACCAGAGTAAGCTTACTCAGCTCATACAACAATGCTCGACGTTTAGCTCAGTGAAGTCCAAGAACTTCCTCGAGACACACGTGTTCGAAAATACGGTTCAAAGCGTTGCTCCGTCAGCACTGTTTCAAGAAGTGATGAGTGCATGCTCAAACATGGACTCGCTCACGGAGGCACATACGGCACAGGCAGGCGGTGTACCCGTTGGCGCACAAGCCACGTACACAAACAGAGTTGCCGGTTGGAAGAGACAGAGAGAGCCAGACCTGAAGACCGCATGTTGGAGGTGGTTCGCGGGCTTGCAGTGTAAGGCACAGATGGAGAACAGAGACTGCTCTTTCAATCATGATAGGCAGAACCCAACAGCAAGGGCAAATTTTCTGAGCAGGACGGAAGGCAAGGAACCTGGCCTTTTCAATATGCTTCAGATTGCCGCTGTGAACGAAGGTTGGTATGCCAATATGTGTGATGATGAGGAGTTACGAGATGCAATCATTACCTACATGAAGAGGATGAAGGAGAAGAAGGAGGAAAGGGAGAGACAAAAGAACTTAAAGGCCTCTCAAAGAGGACGAGAAGGAGGAGCAGGAGCAGGAGGACGAGGAGGAGGAGGAGGAGGAGGACGAGGACGAGGAACATGGAGAGGAGCTTCGAGGTGGCAGGGAACCCCTCAGAGAGGAAGAGGAGGAGGTCGGGGATATACCCCTTATGGAGGGAGAGCTGTTCGAGCTCCAGCCCCCCCACCCAGAGGAGGAGGAGGCTCGTGGGCAAGCTCCAACCCAAATTTCGGTCGAGCTCAGGCCTACAACACTGCCTCGGAGACCGATACGTCATCCTACCCGGACACTACTCAAGGTAATCGTTTCGAGGTGGTGGAATGACTGGAGGGGGAAGAAGAGAGGAAGGAGAAGACTGTGAAGTTTAACCCTAAAGTCACAGTGCTTTCTAATGCTGTTGTGCAGAATGGGCCAACGCTTCCTCAATCTGAATACAAAGATGTGGGAACACAGAGACTGCAGCCCCAAGGTAGTCTCATACCCGTTCATACATCACGGTTACCAATGATAACTGATGCAAATAGGAAGGCGAGACTTGCGATGGAGGCGAGGAGGCCAATGGCAGACGTATCGCCTCGGCCAAGCAAACAACCACGAACAGACTCAATTTCTACGATCGCGGCGGGTGGCAAGCAAAAAGACAATGTGTGTACTCAAGTACCACAAGATAATGTCGCTCAAATAGTCAACGCACCAGTACCGCAGAATAATAACAATGTTAATGAGGTGAAGCAGGAGGAGAAGAAGGAGGAGTTGAAAAACTTAGAGACAAGACTCCAAAATTTGGAACGTAAAGTTCTTGTTCTCGCAGCCAATATACACAGGCCCGATGCTCTGTGTTATACGGAACTTTATTGTGAAACATTGAAGACAATATTAAAAGTTGGTAATGATACGATGGCGAATATTAATATTGTCGGCCGAAAGTTTTTAAATCGATACCGGGACTGGGTGGACGGAAATATGAAAAAGTCAACTGGCACTCTCAAAGGAGTGAGGAGCCGGACGGATATCACGGGAATCATCACACTGACCTTTAAATTGAAATCCGCACGAGTACACCGTATGGACCTCTATGTCGTCCCCGGTTACCACGGGTCAATATTACTATCGTATGACCAATTGGCTACGATGGGGGCTGTGATTGATTGCGCCGCACGGCGAGTGATATATGGAGTAAAAAGAGGAGAAGAGAACGATATTGATCCCTTCAACGCTACTGACTCTTATGAGGCTTATGAGCTGAGTCTAGCGACGGATCACAAAAAGATGGCCATCGCACATGAGGCACTTGAGGTGTACGTTCACCCCCATGTCGTAAGACCGGATGAACTGTCCTGGACCGACAATTGGGAATCCCAAGTGTGCACTGTCACAGTTCCGACATGCCATTGGGACAAAAAGTCTATTGATGACTTAATGGAGAAGCAAAAGGAGGAGATTATATGTGTCGCACAAAGAAGCCCGTCGTTGGCGAGATTCGCGGAAGGAGTAGGAACAGATGTCCATATTACTAACGGATACTGTTTCCATGCGAAAGTAGGAGAAGAAAAAAGGGAGGCGTTTGTACCAAGGAGAACGGGGCGAATCCCGGATACTCCACCAGAAACTATTAAAAGTTTTATTACTGATTTCTGGGGTGACGAGCCCACGTGGCCGCGTTCACTGTCTGAAGTGAAGAAATGCTTACGGACTTTATTCGAAAATAATAAGCCGTATACTATTATCCTGCCATATAATGAGAAGGCGATATGGGCGCAGGAAATAAGGGACCGGCTTATTGATCATCCTATACCGGTACCCTCTCGCAATCAACAGCTAGTGGTGGCTTGTCGTATGGGAACTCGTGAGCAGAGCAGTGCATACAAGCGGAAGCTCAGAGACCTCGACAAGTTGAAATTGATACCGCAAGCATTCACATGCTTTGATGGTTTTTACACCCGTAAAGCTCCTTTGCAATACGCGAGACTCATTGACATGCTGGTGGAGCTCGGTAAAGATGATGAGCCGGACACGGTCACGTATGAAAAGACGGGCCTAGATGATGTCTCGGAGGAGGACTTAGGCTTGGAGGAGGACAGAGAACCCCTCAAGCAACATACGCAGATGTCTGATGAAGATTTTCGAGAGGCGGCGCGGAAAATATTGGAAGAAGGAGTAGGCACGGAGAAGGAGAAGGAGCTTTTAAAAGCCAAATTAGAGGCGAACAAGGAAATTTTTGACCCTCCACATGCAGGTGGTGTCAAGCCTGAAGATTTCACTGCGGTTATTTACAAAATACCGGGTGCGGAGCCGTCACCGGCACCACGAAGGGCGAATTTGAGTATACATGAGGCGAAGATAGCGGAGGAGCTAGCAAGACAGCTGCTCAATGAGGACTTTATTGAGAGATCAACATCCTCAATAGTCTCACAACCGAGAATAGTGCCGAAGCCAGGAGGAGAATGGCGCCTGACAGTTAACTATGCTCGTGTTAACAAGGTGCTGGAGGAAGAGAGAAATCCTCTCCCGACATTAAAAGAAGGAAGGAGAGTACTGCGGAATGCAAAATTCTATTCGGTCATTGACCTTAAGAATGGCTTCTGGCAGATACCACTGGAGGAAAAGTCCAGATGGCTGACGGCGTTTGTGGTGGGTATGGAAATATATCAATGGAAAGTGCTTCCGATGGGCCTCAAGCAAGCCCCAGGACTTTTCCAGAAGGCGATGCAGAAGATGTTGAGCAGTCAGTACGATGATTTGTCTGACGGTGGCTTTATGAGAAGGCGGGGACAGAAGGCGAGAGAATCTGCATTTTGCTATATCGATGACATTATCGTATACTCTAACACAATGGAGGAGCATATCGATCATTTGTCCGATATATTCAGGCGCATCGGAGCTTTTGGCCTGAAGTGCAATCAAAAGAAGTGTCAACTTGCCAAGACGAGTGTGACATACTTAGGGTACGAGATCTTCCATAATCGAGTCTCGATATTCAAAGAGAAGAGGGAGGAGATTATAAATCGACCGATACCGAAGAACCGCACTGAATCGCACTCATTCCTTGCGATGGCGCAATACTATAGCCAGTTTATATCCGATTGGGGTGCAACACGGGCTAAAGTGGAGAAAATGATAGATTTTGGAGACTTTGAGAAGTGGGACGAAGAGGCTTTGCAAGCGTTTCATGCGCTCAAAGATCTCATTTACAAAGACCCGAGAGACGGAGGACTGGTGTTAACGATGCCCGACTTTACGAAACAATTCGTAGTCGATACAGACGCATCTAAGTTTGCGATTGGGGCTGTATTACAACAAGAGGATGAGGAGAAGAAATTACGCCCAATCATGTTTATTAGTAGGAAGTTGTGTGCGGCCGAGAGAAACTATTGCACAAGGCAAAGAGAGGCGTTGGCGGTAGTATGGGCCCTCAAGAGGCTCAGAGAGTGTTTGTGGGGAGGACCTCAATATACTATCAGAACTTATCATCATAACCTGTTATGGTTGATGAATCATGAACAGACGGGACGGCTGGCGCGGTGGCAAGCGTTCTTGTCTTGTTTCGATTTCACAATGGTCCATCTACCGGGAAAGCGAAATGTGGTCGCTGATAGCCTCTCTAGGCTAGAGTTTAACTCAGAAGTATCGGCGTTGGTGTCCACGGTGGAGATGGAAGACTTGTCCACTGACAAGGTGTATGAGGTCAGCCACATTGAGGCGATGGAAATGGTGAGTGGAGTCCGATATGACCGCACAGGTCTACGGTACAGTCCACAAGGCCCGGATCACGGGATATGTTGTGAGCTACATACCCAGGAGGACGCTGAGTGGTCCTATGAGGTATATGAGAATGCGAAGGCGAACATAAGAGAGGAAGAGGAGACGCAGGAAGTTTATGCGGAGCCTCCTCAAGAGCGGAGAAGTGACCTAGACGATGACCCGGAAAGAATCGGGGTACGGCTAGAAGATGGTACTATCCATATAGCCTCGCCTACCGCATGGAGGCAACAACAGGCTCAAGATCCGGACTTTAAAGAACTGATACAGTTATATCAGAACCCGGATGAGCTACGGATGACGAAAGCGATCAAAGATCAGATGAAGGAGATGGGATGGAGAGATGGTCTACTGTGGTACAAGGGCCTTCACGGTCGCTATGCGTCACAGCCGGACAAATGGACCCTTTGGGTACCGGAGAGTCTGAGACGATTTATATTTGTCGCAGCCCACAATTGCCCACTTTTGGCGCATCCGGGTCGACAACGAACTCATATGTTCGTAGCGAGGCGATTCTGGTGGAAGAAGATGAAGGAGGAGATAGATCAGGCGGTGGATGCATGCATCCCGTGCAAGATAAACAAAACACCACTGAAGGCAAATTTCGGCCTGATTGGCGAATTTCCTCTTCATGCGGGGATGTTTGAGTTTATACACATTGATCATGTGGGACCTTTCCCAGAATCGAAGGATGGTTACAAATACCTCCTTACGGCTATTGACAGAGCCACCAACTATGTGTGGATCATCCCTGTCAAAGACGTTACCGGCAAGACGACGGCCGAGGCGCTGATCGATAGGATCATCTCACAGATCGGAGTACCAAGAAAGATATGTTCTGATCGAGGCTCGGACTTTAATAACGAGGTCATCGACAAACTATCTAAGTATTACGGGATGAAATGGCAATATGTTACTGCCTATAACCCGCGAGCAAATGGGAAAATCGAGCGGGTACACAGACCCCTCAAAGCCTCACTAAAGATGTATTGCACGAAGAAGGAGAATCAAAGAGCATGGGTCGAGGCAGCACCATCATTTGCGTTTGCAATGAACTGTCTACCCTCTACGGCGTTAGGAGGCTCGAAGAGCTCAATCTCGCCATATCAGTTAGTATATGGGTGTGAGCCTGATATCCCGACTTCGCTCCTTCACCCAAAAGACACTTGGGCGGATGCGGATGAGTTGTTTGGGATGAGACTTAGAGTGAAGATGGAGGCGGAACAAATAGTCAGGGCGCATAGAGAGGCGGAGCGCCGAAAGACTGATGCTGAAGGGGTGCGACAAGCGCACTTGGATCAGATCAAGTTCCAGGTCGGGGATATTGTACTATTGTACCATCCTCAAGTCCCGAAGGGAGTCAGCTCTAAGCTGTTCACTCACTGGAAAGGACCTTATCAGATTATGGAACAGACGGGACCTCTGAATTACAAGATCAGGGGTAGAGGGAAGGTGCAATTGTGAATGTAAGAAGGCTGATTAAGTATGATCCCTTCTTACTGGAAGATGAATCCGTTGAGGAGGCGTTAAAACGGATGATTTCAAAGAGGTGCCGCCCATCCACAAGGAGGCTGGCATAGACCAAGACGATGCTTATCGGGCATCGATAGCTGAGAAGGAGGAGAGTGAGGTGGACAGCAAGAAGAAGACTGACCGCATAAGCGCGGTGGGGACTCAGTCCAAGTCTCCGCGAGAGCATAGCGGAAAGAAGGAGAAGATCACAGAGGCGCAGCTAAGGAGAGCGCGGAATGATCTTATCAACGACCAACCGAGGAAGGCGATGAGGTCGATGAGATCAAAGGACGTCCACCAGGAGGAGGAGGGGACGGACACTGATCCAAACGCGGGCAACGTTGAGATTGTCCATGAGCGATGGAAGGAAGGCGATGCGATAGCAACCATCGCATGGGTGAAAAATGTTTTCTATCTGATGAGACCAGCGGAACAACATGTCGCTGATGACACTCTCTCAGACTTATACTTGATGCGGGTCGTGGCGGTCCCACGACAGATGCGTGTCACACGGACACTCAAAATATCATCAGCCGCAAAAATATAGTACAACCGATACTCCAGTTTTGAAGTATGGACCCGGTTGAGGATCCAAAGGCAAGACATTATCTGCCAGTATATAAAGACGCAAAAAGTCTCGAGACATGGGATGATACAATTACTCCCAGAGACAAGGATTACACTGCGTGGACCATTCAGACACTGCCAAGAGGAGTGCTTGATGTCCCTTTTGAATTATCGTTGGGCGGAATCCCTAATAAGATCTGGGACATTCTCGAACAGTCAAAGTTCGATCTGACTTTTGTTGGTGGTCCTCCGCCAGGCAAAGAAATCCGCGCCAGACGACGAAGGCAGTGACAAAGAAACTATTTTTCTTTATGCGTCTCAAATAAACTGATTGATTGCCCACGGCGTATCATGATTTGATCATGCATCATCAGTTATCAATATGAATATTAAAAAGACTCAGTGATATAACTTGGCATTCGATCGCAACATACGAGTGCGAAAGGTCGATCGACGATGATACTACAACGTATACGGGGATCGCTAGTGTATTGAGCGATGGTGTTCCCGGGTATGACCCTTTCCAAGTCCTGGGATGATGTTCTCGAAAATGAAATGTTCTCTGAAACTTTCATTAAATTATTTTTTACGATAGATTATATACTGTCGTACCTGAGCACGGTCAATCTCTACTTGTGTCGGTATATCGCAGGGTCGGGTACATACACCTCGACTTCGGATATAGCTATTAGGACTGGCCCCCTAATACTATATCATAGGATATCCGTCTTATACAAGGGTATGTCATTAAAAAAGAAAATTTACTTACGATCTCCCTGTGAATAATAATAATAATAATAATAGTGCTTCTCTGTCAATGGCTGATGCAAATCTGCACATGCGCCTCCATCGTCTCACCCGTGAGGGGAGTACGAAGAATTGACGATAGGCTCTAATGACACCCCCGCAAAGGCAGTTCCAACACTTCCAGACGGACCGGTATGTTCAATGAAAATACTGGTCCAGACGGATCGGTATGTTCAATGAAAATACTGGTGGCACCGACGGGAATCGAACTGGCGACAGGGCCCAGATGGTAGAACTTGACCACTGTGCTATCACGGTGTCCAAAATAATAATAATAATAATAATAATAATAATAATAATAATAATAATAATAATAATAATAATAATAATAATAATAATAATAATAATAATAATAATAATAATAATAATAATAATAGGCTTCCTCAGACTATAGCATCAGATCCAGATCCTGGACATGTGCAAGGCGTGAGCTTCCCCTACTAAAGGGGGGGGGGGGGGGGGGGGGTGAGTAACCTCAAACCTACCTACACGCATTACAACCCTTGCTTACGTACACACACAGAAAATAATAATAATAGTAATAATAATAATAATAATAATAATAATAATAATAATAATAATAATAATAATAATAATAATAATAGTGCTTCTCTATCAATGGCTGATGCATTTCTGCACATGCGCCTCCATCGTCTCACCCGTGAGGGGAGTACGAAGAATTGACGATAAGCTTTAATGACACCCCCGCAAGCGCAGTTCCAACACTTCCAGACGGGCCGGTATGTTCAATGAAAATACTGGTCCAGAAATAGACCGGTATGTTCAATGAAAATACTGGTGGCACCGACGGGAATCGAACTGGCGACAGGGCCCAGATGGTAGAACTTGACCACTGGGCTATCACGGTGTCCAAAATAATAATAATAATAATAATAATAATAATAATAATAATAATAATAATAATAGTGCTTCTCTGTCAATGGCTGATGCATTTCTGCACATGCGCCTCCATCGTCTCACCCGTGAGGGGAGTACGAAGAATTGACGATAAGCTCTAATGACACCCCCGCAAGGGCAGTTCCAACACTTCCAGACGGGCCGGTATGTTCAATAATAATAATAATAATAATAATAATAATAATAATAATAATAATAATAATAATAGTGCTTCTCTGTCAATGGCTGATGCATTTCTGCACATGCGCCTCCATCGTCTCACCCGTGAGGGGAGTACGAAGAATTGACGATAAGCTCTAATGACACCCCCGCAAGGGCAGTTCCAACACTTCCAGACGGGCCGGCATGTTCAATGAAAATACTGGTCCAGAAATAGACCGATATGTTCAATGAAAATACTGGTGGCACCGACGGGAATCGAACTGGCGACAGGCCCAGATGGTAGAACTTGACCACTGGGCTATCACGGTGTCCATAATAATAATAATAATAATAATAATAATAATAATAATAATAATAATAATAATAGTGCTTCTCTGTCAATGGCTGATGCATTTCTGCACATGCGCCTCCATCGTCTCACCCGTGAGGGGAGTACGAAGAATTGACGATAAGCTCTAATGACACCCCCGCAAGGGCTTTCCAACACTTCCAGACGGGCCGGTATGTTCAATGAAAATACTAGTCCAGAAATAGACCGGTATGTTCAATGAAAATACTGGTGGCACCGACGGGAATCGAACTGGCGACAGGGCCCAGATGGTAGAACTTGACCACTGGGCTATCACGGTGTCCAAATAATAATAATAATAATAATAGTGCTTCTCTGTCAATGGCTGATGCATTTCTGCACATGCGCCTCCATCGTCTCACCCGTGAGGGGAGTACGAAGAATTGACGATAAGCTCTAATGACACCCCCGCAAGGGCAGTTCCAACACTTCCAGACGGACCGGTATGTTCAATGAAAATACTGGTCCAGACGGAGCGGTATGTTCAATGAAAATACTGGTGGCACCGACGGGAATCGAACTGGCGACAGGGCCCAGATGGTAGAACTTGACCACTGGGCTATCACGGTGTCCAATAATAATAATAATAATAATAATAATAATAATAATAATAATAATAGTGCTTCTCTGTCAATGGCTGATGCATTTCTGCACATGCGCCTCCATCGTCTCACCCGTGAGGGGAGTACGAAGAATTGACGATAAGCTCTAATGACACCCCCGCAAGGGCAGTTCCAACACTTCCAGACGGGCCGGTATGTCCAATGAAAATACTGGTCCAGAAATAGACCGATATGTTCAATGAAAATACTGGTGGCACCGACGGGAATCGAACTGGCGACAGGCCCAGATGGTAGAACTTGACCACTGGGCTATCACGGTGTCCATAATAATAATAATAATAATAATAATAATAATAATAATAATAATAATAATAATAATAATAATAATAGTGCTTCTCTGTCAATGGCTGATGCATTTCTGCACATGCGCCTCCATCGTCTCACCCGTGAGGGGAGTACGAAGAATTGACGATAAGCTCTAATGACACCCCCGCAAAGGCAGTTCCAACACTTCCAGACGGACCGGTATGTTCAATGAAAATACTGGTCCAGACGGACCGGTATGTTCAATGAAAATACTGGTGGCACCGACGGGAATCGAACTGGCGACAGGGCCCAGATGGTAGAACTTGACCACTGGGCTATCACGGTGTCCACTAATAATAATAATAATAATAATAATAATAATAATAATAATAATAATAATAATAATAATAATAATAATAATAGGCTTCCTCAGACTATAGCATCAGATCCAGATCCTGGACATGTGCCTCCATTAATAATAATAATAATAATAATAATAATAATAGTGCTTCTCTGTCAATGGCTGATGCATTTCTGCACATGCGCCTCCATCGTCTCACCCGTGAGGGGAGTACGAAGAATTGACGATAAGCTCTAATGACACACCCGCAAGGGCAGTTCCAACACTTCCAGACGGGCCGGTATGTTCAATGAAAATACTGGTCCAGAAATAGACCGGTTTGTTCAATGAAAATACTGGTGGCACCGACGGGAATCGAACTGGCGACAGGGCCCAGATGGTAGAACTTGACCACTGGGCTATCACGGTGTCCATAATAATAATAATAATAATAATAATAATAATAATAATAATAATAATATGTATGTATCGTCTGCCAATTGCTAGGCCAAAGGGCCATGTGCATCCAGTCCTCCATTCCATAAGGAAAGTCTCCACACCAATCGGTGGAATAAAGGAAGTGACGGCATAGAACATTACTCTAGGAGCTTTATACCAATCAGCCCATGGAAAGGGACCGATGGCATATGTACGAATAATAATAATAGTAATAATAATAGTGCTTCTCTGTCAATGGCTGATGCATTTCTGCACATGCGCCTCCATCGTCTCACCCGTGACTCAGTGAGGGGAGTACGAAGAATTGACGATAGGCTCTAATGACACCCCCGCAAGGGCAGTTCCAACACTTCCAGACGGACCAGTATGTTCAATGAAAATACTGGTCCAGATGGACCGGTATGTTCAATGAAAATACTGGTGGCACCGACGGGAATCGAACTGGCGACAGGGCCCAAATGGTAGAACTTGACCACTGGGCTATCACGGTGTCCAAAATAATAATAATAATAATAGGCTTCCTCAGACTATAGCATCAGATAATAATAATAATAATAATAATAATAATAATAATAATAATAATAATAATAATAATAATAATAATAATAATAAGAAGAAGAAGAAGAAGGAGATCAAAGGGGGAATCGTACTACAGCACCACGTTGCTTGTATTTTTTATTAATATTACGTTTCAAGTGTTCTTGACATACTGCAGAAAAAAAAAATTGAGGGGAAGGAGTTCAAAATTTACAAGAAAGGCTAGAGAATCCGCTTTGACGTGCCGTATGAGGATATATTTATCGTCTTTTAGCGTCTATCCGTGGGTCGATGCGCTGTGTGGCATGACTTCATAGCGCATACTATGTCAATGACGAAAATGCTATTTCCGTCATAAAATCGGGAGGGGGTACTGTAGGCATCACCTTCCGGATAGCAGGTAAAAAGTACATTTTCCTGGTGACAGGTGCACCAGCTTGTTTTTCAGTATTATTTATCAGGATTGGACCTGATGCCATTTTATTCCTGGTCTGTTGCCGTTTTCCTTTTTGGCTTCACTGAGCTAATACAACGAGACATCATTCTCATTCTTGAGGACTGTGTTTGGTTGTATTACCGACTTTTTACGAGCTATCGTTGGGGGCATTACACATTAGAAGTAACTGTTTCAACTCTTAACTATCCCCTCCGACCGCTTTTTGTGCCACTTGAAAGGTGACCCCGGTCTCAGGCCGCGTCGCTAGCAACAATGAACTCATTTCGCAGACGGCCAAGTACTAGTAAAATGTAACCGTTACATTTGCACCGTAGTAATAGACTCAGCTAGAATATTCATATTACCAACTGTAGATTTTATCACACTTTCAATGATTCCTACGCTCGCGTTGTGGAGCATTTTTAAGTTTTTTCACAGACTACGCATCGCGATGCATCAAAATGACTCCTGACGTTCATACTCGTCTTTACATATTTCGTCGCCATCACCGAGGAAACCAGTATACTTATACTTTGGGTTGCCCAGCTCGTAAAGCTTGTGTATCTGCACTGTACAACGAAAATGACAACACCAAAACAGCCGAAGCAAAAGTGTATATACAACCGCGTTCAACAACGATCCAAGGCAAGACACGGACACAGAACCATACACAGAAGCAGATAAAAAAAGAAAAGGTAAATGCATGCACCCATAAAATTCTGGGAAAGGTTACTGACATGAGTCTAGGAGCCAGCCGATACTGACGCAACTGATCGTCTGCATATGCAACACAGGCACGCATGAACATACCTCAAAAGATGTTTGGGCAAAAAATGACCCGTTTCTCTTGCGCCTGTCGCACCATTTCGAGCTCTGCCGCAAACACGTCGAGAATGTGCCAACAAACCACCAGCATTAGATCAAAACAGCACTGGGTACCTGGCGGATTGCTACTGCCCCAGAGTCGCATGGGCAGCAACACCACTGGGATATCTTCCCTACAGCAGAAATACCAAGCTAGCTAGCATGACAGCAACAGTCTAAGGCATCAGGTACTGACGAATCCTGCTGAAGCATTTTCTTGACGGAATCCCAAGATACAAAGGTGCCCTACGTCACAGGTCAATCATGGCAACTGGTCGGAGCGATAAACGAAAAAGTGTGCAAGCAGAGCAGAGGAAGGTACGCCTAGGTCCTGCACTAGTTGCTGCACTTGCGCTGCACTGGGTTCGCCTTCCGATGTCTCACCTGGCCAATCAAACCAGGCGAAATAAGCACAATACACTATCGTGAGCAATAATGCAAGGCAGCGTTTGCCTTGATGTATGCTCCACGGCATAACTTTTCGACCATGGTCCTTCTTCTTCCTCTTCCTCTTCTTCTTCTTCTTCTGCCTTCTTGTTTCTTCTCATCTCGACCTCTGCTATAATTTCTAATTGTCGTCCTTCCCTGCTGCTTCGGATAAGGTGGCGTCCATGTGTACATGTATTTGGTGTGTATGTGTGTGTGGATGCTATGCATATTGTCAGCCTATCAAAACATCATATAATCCTATTGGTGAATGATATCCTAACCGCAGGGCTTTTGAAGTCAGCTACAACTTGGTAAAATTGAACATCCAAACATTGATGTTTTGCGTTTCTCTTGCGGATGTAAACAATGAGCATGCCAGACTGGAAGGTACCGACAAGAGTCAAGTGCCATTCATCCAAAAGCGCGCGCCCTGTGCGGCGGCGACATGTTCTGGCTTGTTGCGGCGCGTCACGGGCTGATTCCGGTCCTTTGGCTTCGAAATCCTCCACCGGCAACCAACGGCCTACACAGCCAAGTCTACTCCAGACCGGGGAACATCTGTCTGCGAGTACGACCTGCCCTCTGGGATTCAATGACCCAGTCATAAGAAACGATCCACTTGCCTGGCCGACCATATCAAATGCTACCGCACAACAGGCGCCTTAGCAGTACCCGAGGCCATGCCTTGCAGTATCTTCAAGGTGCGCGCCTGCACCTCCCGGACCTGCAGGACGTGCAGGTAATATGTCACTTTGCACGGCAGATGAGCCATTATGCCAAACCTGCCCGACAGTCGGGGTGATCACATGAGTAACTCGAGCAGCCATTTCTTTTACAATCAGCCCTGCACACAAGCGATCGCGTCAAGCCGCTCTGTGCAATGAGAATCAATGTAGATATGAAAATCAATGTAGATAAATCCTGTGCTGTGCTTGTTTCGTGTGTTCAGCTTGATTTGTATGTCACATTCAGTAAATGAAAGTAGTTAGGTAAAAGAGAGACCTCCAAGACTTTTGACAGTGGCTTTCATTTGTCTCTAAGGAGCACCAAAGATGAAAATTGAAAATAATTGTGACGAAGACTGCAAGTGAACAAACAGCACATATTCTGGGCAAACAGTACATAGATGTGTGCAAAACTTTACAAGGTCCAAGAAAACAGGTACATGTAATAATAACAATAGTGATTATAAATATTATAATTTTAAAATAATTGTAGTAGTAGTAGTAGTAGTAGTAGTAGTAGTAGTAATAATAATAATAATAATAATAGTGCTTCTCTGTCAATGGCTGATGCATTTCTGCACATGCGCCTCCATCGTCTCACCCGTGAGGGGAGTACGAAGAATTGACGATAAGCTCTAATGACACCCCCGCAAGGGCAGTTCCAACACTTCCAGACGGGCCGGTATGTTCAATGAAAATACTGGTCCAGACGGATCGGTATGTTCAATGAAAATACTGGTGGCACCGACGGGAATCGAACTAATAATAATAATAATAATAATAATAATAATAGTGCTTCTCTGTCAATGGCGAATGCATTTCTGCACATGTGCCTCCATCGTCTCACCCGTGAGGGGAGTACGAAGAATTGACGATAGGCTCTAATGACGCCCCCGCAAGGGCAGTTCCAACACTTCCAGACGGACCGGTATGTTCAATGAAAATACTGGTGGCACCGACGGGAATCGAACTGGCGACAGGGCCCAGATGGTAGAACTTGACCACTGGGCTATCACGGTGTCCAAATAATAATAATAATAATAATAATAATAATAATAATAATAATAATAATAATAATAATAATAATAGTGCTTCTCTGTCAATGGCTGATGCAAATCTGCACATGCGCCTCCATCGTCTCACCCGTGAGGGGAGTACGAACAATTGACGATAGGCTCTAATGACACCCCCGCAAGGGCAGTTCCAACACTTCCAGACGGACCGGTATGTTCAATGAAAATACTGGTGCCACCGACGGGAATCGAACTGGCGACAGGGCCCAGATGGTAGAACTTGACCACTGGGCTATCACGGTGTCCAATAATAACAATAATAATAATAATAATAATAGTGCTTCTCAGTCAATGGCAAATGCATTTCTGCACATGTGCCTCCATCGTCTCACCCGCGAGGGGAGTACGAAGATTTGACGATAGGCTCTACTGACACCCCCGCAAGGCAGCTACAAGCCTTCCAGACAGACCAATACTTTCAAAGAAAATATCCTTGGAAAATACTGGCACTGACGGGAATCGAACTGGCGACAGGTCCCAGATGGTAAACCTTAACCACTGGGCTATCGCGGTGCCACTTAGTAATAATAATAATAATAATAATAATAATAATAGTGCTTCTCTGTCAATGGCTGATGCAAACCTGCACATGCGCCTCCATCGTCTCACCCGTGAGGGGAGTACGAAGAATTGACGATAGGCTCTAATGGCACCCCCACACGGGCAGTTCCAACACTTCCAGACGGACCGGTATGTTCAATGAAAATACTGGTGGCACCGACGGGAATCGAACTGGCGACAGGGCCCAGATGGTAGAACTTGACCACTGGGCTATCGCGGTGCCACTTAGTAATAATAATAATAATAATAGTGCTTCTCTGTCAATGGCTGATGCATTTCTGCACATGCGCCTCCATCGTCTCACCCGTGAGGGGAGTACGAAGAATTGACGATAGGCTCTAATGACACCCCCGCAAGGGCAGTTCCAACACTTCCAGACGGACCGGTATGTTCAATGAAAATACTGGTGGCACCGACTGGAATCGAACTGGCGACAGGGCCCAGATGGTAGAACTTGACCACTGGGCTATCACGGTGTCCAAAATAATAATAATAATAATAATAGTGTATCTCCTGCCAATTGCTGAGCCAAAAGGCCATGTGCATCCAGTCCTCCATTCCATAAGGAAAGTCTCCACACCAATCGGTGGAATAAAGGAAGTGACGGCATAGAACATTACTCTAGGAGCTTTATACCAATCAGCCCATGGAAAGGACCGATGGCCTATGTACTCCCTCATAATAATAATAATAATAATAATAATAATAATAATAATAATAATAATAATAGTGCCTCTCTGTCAATGGCTGATGCATTTCTGCACATGCGCCTCCATCGTCTCACCCGTGAGGGGAGTACGAAGAATTGACGATAAGCTCTAATGACACCCCCGCAAGGGCAGTTCCAACACTTCCAGACGGGCCGGTATGTTCAATGAAAATACTGGTCCAGAAATAGACCGGTATGTTCAATGAAAATACTGGTGGCACCGACGGGAATCGAACTGGCGACAGGGCCCAGATGGTAGAACTTAACCACTGGGCTATCACGGTGTCCAAATAATAATAATAATAATAATAATAATAATAATAATAATAATAATAATAATAATAGTGCTTCTCTGTCAATGGCTGATGCATTTCTGCACATGCGCCTCCATCGTCTCACCCGTGAGGGGAGTACGAAGAATTGACGATAAGCTCTAATGACACCCCCGCAAAGGCAGTTCCAACACTTCCAGACGGACCGGTATGTTCAATGAAAATACTGGTCCAGACGGACCGGTAGTCTGGACCGGTATGTTCAATGAAAATACTGGTGGCACCGACGGGAATCGAACTGGCGACAGGGCCCAGATGGTAGAACTTGACCACTGGGCTATCACGGTGTCCAATAATAATAATAATAATAATAGTAATAATGATAATAAAATATTGCTCACAAGGGCAGGTCCTTTGACTCCAGTACAGACGATTATGGGCATCTTTGGGGCAGAAATATCTCTGTTTGCTGTTGGGCTTGCTGTCGAAGTTTCCCGTGCCTCAGCTTGCTGGCTGGACACTGACGACTCCGCCGCCAAGCCAGAGCTGGGAGCTGGCGCCTTGAGTCTGAAGTGGACGTTTCGCTGTGGTCCGCTTGTGTGAGGTTCTGCCGTCAGTGGCTGGGCCGGAGCGTGATGGAGAGACTGATAGACTTGCTCGACAATAGGATATGCCTCTCTGGACGAGCAAGGGGTCACCGAGAGGGATTCAGGCGCGAGTGCGTCAAACGCAGGTGCGCCGTCCTGGGGAGCTGCTACTTCAGGCGTGCAAACCCAGTCCGGGCCAAGCTGCGACGGCAGCTGCGAGTCCGGCACTGTAGCAAGCTCTCGTTCCAGCGCATTTAACATCGCTCTCGTGTTTTGCAAAGACGGATCCGATACAGCCACG
>WBZZ01002588.1:45000-80000 GCA_019918135.1 Paulinella micropora | reverse complement strand
CTTGTTTTCTACGAAAAGTCCTTTTTTCTTGAGGATAGGGTAAATACTGGAATAAAAAGTGAATAAGAATACGAGGCGGATGACACCCGCAAAGGGGACTAGAAGGCCTGCAGAGGGCAAATGAGGCCTGTATATCAACCGCGGGGGGTTTCAATAAGAAGAGCACAATGATTAAAAATCTACCTAAACCTTAAACCCCGCGCACGCCAGAGTGCGCCCGTGCGCAAGCAGAAAAGCAGAAAGGTAATAAAAACAATATTTATGACTTAGAAAAAATATAAACTTGTTTAATATACACAGGTCAGTCAATGTGGAGTGAGAGTGATAGAAAGTTTGTGAGGCAACTAAAAGTAGCAGACACCGAACAAAAAATTTATAATGTAGTGTCTAATCATTTTGATAGTGACCATAAGCCGTCAATCGCCTTCCATAATTTTATAATGTTATTATTTTCTAATAAAACTACTGATGAAGAAGCACTTGAAACATTAAAAGTTATTTACCCTAAATATGTCATAATTTATCCAAATTTACAATCAAGACGACAAAGATTATCTGAAGTTAGAATGAAGGCAATTAAACCAAATCAAAGTGAAAAAGTTTATGAAATGTCCAAACTAGATAAATACTTTAATTTGAACGAAGATGAAAGAATTGAAATAGTTGAAGGATACAAGAAAGCTGTGAAGCAGAAAAATGAAGAAAAAATACAAATAGATGTGCGGGATGTGATGGCGAAAATGAATGAAATGATCATGAGCGATGATGTCTATATGAAACTGCTATCATTAATGATAGCAACTGGTGCCCGCCCCGTAGAGATATTTGATAAGAATACATATGAATTAATCCCTGATAAGCCGAGTTGGTTAAGAGTGAATAATCTAGCGAAGAAACGGGAGGGGCAAAAGAAGAATTGGACAGAAAGGCCAGTTATTCTTTTTACTCCCGAATTTGTAATTGATAAAGTGAATTCAATTAGAAATCATTTCAAGAAAAAGAAAGCGGTTATTATCAACGATGACGGGCAATTAGACAAACAAAAAAACAATTAGTTAAACAAACGAATAATTAAAATCTTTCCGTCGCTGGAGAACTATAAACAGAAGAGCAGTATGCTGAGAAATTTGTATGCAAGTTTATCTTATTCTAATTTCGCCAATCCGAAATTAGAGAATTTTAACGCATGGGTAAGCAATGTATTGGGACACGGCGATATGATGACAAGTTTTTCGTATTCGTGGGTAAATGTGGCCGATCCTGAGGAGATTAAAGCAGAAGGGATTAAAACAGAACTTGAAGAGTTAAGAAGAAAGATAGATTTATATCTGAATTTAAATAATATTAGCGAAAACGGAGAAGAAGAAAGCAAATATGAACCATTAGGAAAGAGAGCGAGCCGTGCAGATAAACTTGAATTATTGGAAAAAATATGGAACGATTACGAAGGGCAGATAACAAATACTAAACTACGGCAATAAAGCGGGATAGGAGCAGTGCTTGTCAATGAGTTTGTAAAGCAGAAGAGGGAAAAGCCAGAAGAAGGAAAACAACCAGAAGAAGTGAAGCAACCAGTGCGGAGAAGTGCGAGAATTAAAAAGAAGGCTAATACTTAACCACAATCAATGGGGGCACTCTGTATTGCTTCCTGTATTTACTCTCCCACCTGAAACATGCAACGGAGCATATGGTGAACCATTCTATGTAATCCACACTATCAACATTTACGGCGATTATAGGCGGATGTGATTGAAATGTGGGTGCCAGTCCGCATATATCACAAGTCCCTTTGTTGATATTTTTTATGTTTTCCAAATAGACAAAGGTTTTAATGTGGCCAACGATATCCGCGTGCAATTCTTTAATAATAACTGACATGTTTTATATAAAATATAAAAACCTTTTTATATTATGATATAGAATGAACCTTTTTGGTCAAAGCACGAACACACCATCGTCATCAAACACAGATAATATTAAAGATGCATTACCAACAACGGCCTTCGGAGAATTGCGAACGGTCACTTTATCGCCAGTATTGCAAAATGTATTTACATATGGTATTAATACACGTTTCTTTGACAAAACAGAAACAAACGGCGGGGTGGTATCAACTGCTAATTCAATGGCGGTTTTAACAACATCGGCCTCAGGTAATTCAACCGCACAGATCACGACTATTGAAAGAGCCAAATATAGAAGTGGTATGGGCTTGGTTGCTAGATTTTCGGCCGTGTTTCCAACAACCCTCGCGGCAGATGCTTTTAATTGCGATATTGGCATAGGCACACCAGCAGACAATTTATGTTTTAGACAATCAAGTCTGGGAATGTCTGTTGTCAGAACGGCGGGGAGTGTAGAAAATGTGGTTAGTCAGTATGCGTGGAACGTTGATAAATGCAACAATACTGGAAACTTCCCCGCGATTGATTTCACCAAATTGAATGTGTTTGAAATAGTCCTCCAATATCTGGGTGGCGGTCAGATTACATTCAAAGTTGAAAACCCGCGAACTGGACGAATGGAAGTAATCCACGCGATACGATACGCGAACACTGCTACCACTCCATCATTGGATCAGGCGGCGTTTGCTGTTTATGCGAAGGCGTATTCGTCAAGCCTTCAATCCGTTGTAATGAAAACGGCGAGTATGTTTTTGGCAGTTGAAGGAAATATTGATCGGACTATTGCTATAACCAATTCGTATGACAATGTCAAAACTATAGGAGCAACTGAAAATGCTATATTTACCATTAGAAACCGCGCCACATTCAACGGCAAAACGAATTACAACATAATCTACTTTGCGAATTTATGCGTTAGCAATACAGATACCAAAACATGTATTGTGAGAATTATTCTTAATACCACATTAGGAGGCACACCAGCATACAGCAATTACGATACAAACACATCATTAGCCGAAGTAGATACGGCGGGGACAACAAGAACGGGTGGAAGTGTGATATTTACATATGTGCTGTCTGCTGGTTTGTCCATATACATTGATTTGTCTCAATATAATATCAAGATAGGAACAAGCAAAACATTTACCATATCCGCACAATTAACGAGCGGTGGAACGGCGAGCATTTACGCTTCATTGAACTGGCTGGAAGACCAAATTTAAACAAAAAAAGAAGGATATTATTTAAGTTGATTTAAATTAAATCAACTTTGGATACGTTATCTATACATAATGTATAGATTGTATTTGCGCGTCAAATTTGTTTTGTATCTCTATTGACATTTTTTTTATGTATTCAAAATCTTTGTTTTTGATTAACTTTTCTGTTATACGTGCGTGATTTCTCTTCAAATATATGTAAAACTGGTCAATATTGGCACCGCAGGGGATTTGCTCTTTATGTTGCTGTCGTCGCCGTGAGTTAATATTTTTTATCAACATGAATAATACTTCTAAATTTTCTATGTAGGTCATTATATCTATGTATTTTTTTTGCTTAAGCATGATACACCTTGAGAAGAATTGAAACTTCAGAATTGACAGGACATTCAAGCACTTCACCGCCCGCATTTCTAATGACAATATCAATAGACCTCAAACTTTTTGTTGTATTAAATGGCACATAATCGGCGACATCATTAGAACTCTCAAAATAGCACTGGACTCCATAGGGTTTATCTAAATTACATTTACCAACGACAGAGAAATTACCATTTGCTTCAACTAAACCAGACTGATTTAAAGCACGACTATGAACATAAACGGCCGTTTCACCGATTAGATTTACAATAGATTGCATCGTGCTACTCGCCGCCGCCGAGATATCAGCAGTCAGGCCTATCTTATCGCTAATCGTGCTATTATCGTAATCAAAAGCATACGTATCACCAGTGAAAGCGAAATTCAATTTATTAACGGAGTTCAAAGTTATAACTACAGAGTTGGGGGTAATTGCTGAATTAATCGCAGTTTGAAGAGCGGTAATAAATGTATCAATGGTGTATTGATTTGCTGTTACGATTGCCGTTTTTGTAGCCGATCCAGTTGTTTTAATCAATGTGAGAGTGTTGGCATAACTCGGTATGTTTGGGAAAACATTTGGAATAGAGATACTTTTAACGACATAAGCACTGATTATGTCAATATTACGACCAGTTGCTGGTAAATCAACGACGAAACGGCCATTGTGAGTAGAAGCGGATTTTGATTCTGTTTTATCGCTTGAGGAGACACGAAGGAGGAAATTTTTTCTCGTGCGTTTTTCGTCTTCTAAGTTGGAGATAGTAAAACTCATTGCTTATATTATGTATTTGGATTTTAATATCAAATCCAAATGATATATTATATTCTAATTTTTAATTTTTTTATTGTTTTACGACACATCTACTGGGATAGATAGACGCGACTTTGACATATTTCAACCAAGCAGTAATGGTGCAATTTTCATCATAAGTGGATGCATAACGAAGAGTGACTTCCGCAGTTCGTGAGTTATTAACAGCAATACCAGATGCTCCAATATGTGGCGACTGATCGAGTGTCTGGATAATGGTAGCAAATCCTGAGTTAGATGTAAGTCCTGTTTTATCTGAAGTAGAATAATAACTACGAAAGTCTTCAAGAGAAACAGACGAAGACATGTAAGCATCACGAATACCCATAGTCGCTTGAAGATTATTAATATACAATTCCGCGCATCCTCGTTGAACGGAGGCAAGATTATCTGTGCTTCCTCCAATTTCCATCTTTTGTTGCGGGGCATACCAATCACCAATACGGCATTGATATTGTCTGTAAGGCATTTGAGCAGTTCCCAAGTTGTCAATATTAGCATTTTCGGTGAGCACATTCTGAGTTACGATATACAAGCACTGAGCACGAGCAACGGCTTTATTCACTTGGAGATTAAAATCATCGGAGACCCCCGGAGTTGCCTTTTGGTTGTAATATGCTTCATAAGTGTATGGGAGCCCATCCTTGCTCCCCATCTGTTCAAGAATATTTCTCTGCACAGCAGGAGCAAGAGAGAATGTCTCCAACATAACAACTGGATTTGCTACGCTGTATTTCAAATTAGTAGTAGTAAATACGGTAGGAATAGCACCATTAGAGGTTCCAATGATAGTCAATGCTTCATTTACTGGTGCAAATGTCAAACGAAGTCTCATACCACTAATCAAAGAAGGAGGAATGAGAGTTTCTTCATTAAACACTCCTGAAAAGTAATGAAGAGGAATACAAACTCTCAAATATTGGCCAGTCGCAACACTACCAGCAGTGGGGACATTAAGTGCAAAATCAGTAACCGAAGTGTCGGTAACATTAGCATTAACACTGACTGGTTCTCGTTGTCCCGCCATCTGTGCCTGTCGGCGGTAATCAAAAGGATAATGCCAAGGGAGAATATTTCGCACCATCTTGTTCAAATCTTCAATTCGTTCAAGTTCGCTACCATCCTTACTTTCCAACAAAAATCTTTCAAAAATAGCGGTAGCGGGAGTGTTCTGGAAACCAAGAGCACAAGCAACATTATCTTTCCCATCAGTGGCTACCAATCCTTCGGCCATAATGTCAAATGACAAATAGCAATTCTTTCCATAAACAAAATCAGTGCTCGCCTGTAATGTAAAAATCATTTCAGTTCCAGAATCACTGGTATAAGTCTGCTGGTCAGCGAAGTTCTTCTTAAAGATACTTCCCTGTTCAGAGAGCGCCAGACTTGCTGGCAACTCATATCTGAGGTTGTTGAGTGTCATCAACTCCTCAGTAACTTCAATCTCCTTTCTTTCCATTTTTTTTTGTGTGGTTGTGGGATTGTAAAATTCGCAATGCTACTATACTAAAAAAATAATAATAGAAATTAAAAATAATTATTTATTCACCTGAAACGGATTGTTTAATAAAATCAACTAATTTCTGTATGTTGTCAAGTCTCGCATCTTGTGGTGAAGTCAATTGAAACTCTCTTGCCTCAGCATTCTCAACTGCTTTCTTTAAATAAGCCAAACTGCTAACAGCAGTGTCCAAATCAACAACATCCGCATTTTCTTTTTTATCAGAAATGTCTGTTAATGTGTTTTGAAAAGTGCTCTTCTCGCACGGGACAAGGTCGCCAAATTCTGTCAATGGTTGATTAACTAATGGGGCACCATGACTATTCCACAATTCAAACTGGTTTAGTTGAAACCCATCACTTTTTGGTCGGTTTGCTTCGTTAAGTTTATTGATAAAGCCAATCGGCAAACGTTTTGAAGCACTTGAGTTTTTAATCATTATAAAAATGCGAATATATAAATATCCGCATAATATATTATTTTATCAGTTACCATTAATTATTTCTGTCATAATTTGTAAATTCTTGTGCGTAATTCTTTCCTCTTTCATTTTCTTTAAATCCGCAATGGCTTGATTTACATCAACGTCATTAGTTTCAGTAGCCTCCTTAGGTGGTGGCGGAGTTTCCTTAGAAGCATCTTCCATTGCTTCTATCTTACTTGCTGGTGTTGTGGTAGTGTGTTTTGGCACAGCAACAGGAGTGGGATTAACAGATTTGGGTAAAGATTGTTCAATCTTAAGCGCTGGAGACATCTCAATAGGTTTGGCGTTTGGTTTAGGCAATGAAGTTTTTGCGGATTCTATGTCTGGTATTTTTCTTTTTAATGCTTCATCTGGCATTTGGTCTAGTTGTTGTTCATTGTTCTTACTCCCCTTGCTTACTTTTGGTTTTAATTGACACTTAATCTTGCCACTCTTAATATCCGCTTCTATCGTCTTTACTGCTAAGTATTCGGGCGTTCCCTTACGAATTGTTACGAATTTTCCTTGCGCATTTTGTTTATACCAAATAGCAATTGCTTGTTGATAGCAAGTCTTGTATAATTTAGTTGATTCCGTCATGTCATATATTATGGAGAAAAAAAACCATTTAATTTAATTAGTTTTTTATAAATTGGTCATATCTCTATCCTTATTTAATCGCAATATAGTAGAGAAATTCTTTCTAAACTGGGTTGTTCTATCACTAGCCGTATTATTAATTGCTAGAAACGAATAAGGTTCTGCCGTAGCATACTTAACCATATTGTAAAATTCTTTTTTGGTGAGAAAAGGACTTTCATATTCATCTGCCAGTCTGTCAAGTTCGCTTCTCCGTACTCCATTAAAAATAATCATCCAATTGCAATTAATTCTTATTCTTCGCGGGAGTTGTGTATAACTCTGAGTTGCTACCCAGACTGACACCTTAGCGTGTGTTGAAGCGAAAAACAACTCGGTAAGCACTTCTGATTTGAGAAAGGTTTTACTCTGCGCAATGTCATCCAATAACAATAATATCTTTGGTGCTTTCTTAAACCCTTTAGTTTTAATTAGTTCTTTTTGTTTAGTTAATATTTCGCGCATTAGTTCTGGGCGGTCTTCTTTGATTATGTCTTCTTTTTTTAACTTGAGAGTGTCTTCCAAAATTGGGCACGGACTTAAGCAAAAGACTACTATTCTATCGTAAAAACCTTTCAACATGTTCTTTTTGGCGAGTAGATTACAAATCATAACTGATTTACCCCCGCCAGTGCTTGCGCATATAACCATAGTCCCCATTGCTGGCAATATTCCTTCTTTTTGAATAGGAAGCAATTCAACGCTATCTCTTTGTGTTTTAATTGGTTGTATTTCCAAGTCATTGTGAAATTTGGGCGGTTTTTTGTTATCTAACTCTGTTATTACTGGCCTGTCAATGGTAAATTCCTCATGGGCTTTTTCTATGTTGGTCTTCTCCAGATTTTGCTTCAAAAGTGTTTTTCGTGGCAACTTGTTTGCTATTAATCCTTTATGTATAGACCTCGGCATGTTTCACTATATTATGGGTTTTGAAAATAGTTTGGGTTGTATCTATAATTATCATATTCGGCACCAAAGGGTTGGGGTGGTGAAGCATAATTATAGAAATAAGGAGAGTAAGGACTACCAAAAGCATAATTACTTGGAGGATTGACGAGCGGTTTAAAATCCTTTCTTTCTGGACGAGTTTGGACTTGTCGCGGGATTTCAGCAGGGAAGTTTCTGGTCAGTTTTCGTTTCATTTTTGGAAACGCTCTTTTGTCTTTCATTCTGGTCTGGATGACTGCTCTATTGTATCTATTCAACATAAAGTGATTATTTGTGTTGCCATAACGTGTGTTGTCTAGTGATTCAAAATCATTCTTGGTGTCTAGCATGCGATCGCGTCTTAGTTCGTTGCCTTTAATAAGTGGGTTTGTTTGTGAAGTGCCGATACCTCCATTTGGTCGCTTGGCATTAGAAAACGAATAAGTGCCATTAAGTCTTCTCTTTCATCGGCGGGAGTTTTACCCATAAGTTTATCAACCAATTGGTCAATGCTTCTCATGCTATCAACCATGGCTTGATTTGGTGTTGTTGCTGGGTCTGGGTCATCTGAAACTTTGTATTCTTTCATCATTTCTTTAAGTTTTTCATCTTTAACTTTCTCCTCCCAGAATGGGAGCCCCTGTTTTGTTCCACTTTTATAAACACCTCCTTCATACTCTGGTTGTGGATTTGGTGGTGCTGGTGCTTGTGTTGTTTGCGGTGGCATGGTTTGCGGTGCTTGCGTTGTTTGTGGTGCTTGCGTTGTTTGTGGTGCTGGTGGCATGGTTTGCGGTGGTTGAGTTGGTATTGGTGTTTGTTTTCTTGGCACGCTCGCACCCCTCAATTCTAAATCCTCCAATTGCTTCATTTGGTCTGGAGTTAATTTACCCCGCATTTCTTCGTAAATTCTCTTATCCAAAATATCATCCGCATCTGCTACGTCTGATATACTAGCACCTTGATTTAGTGCCTGTTTAATGGCCTCCTCCCATCCAACTTTTGGATCGTCATAATTAGAAAGTTTAATTTTCTTTCCAGTTTTCTCTTTCAACGATTTAACAAATCCCTTTAAGTACCTCTTTTGGGCACCTTTATCATCAAGTATAGTCAAGTCGTTGCCCAGTCCGATTAAATCAAAATTGGGCGCTACTACCATATTGTCTGAGTATGCGATCGGGACTTCAATACTAAGATTTATATCTTTTTCTATACTTGGTGGAATATCTTTTATGCTCTGAGTGTTTATTTTTTCTATAAAATTATTAATTGTAGTTTCATTTGCTGGTGCGATAAGAGAATATCCTTTCACACCATCGGCTTTTTCTTGTGATTTCACCATTTGATTAAACGAATTTACTAAGGTTTCATATTGTTTGCTGAATGTAGCAGGATTGGCTATTTTATTTACTTTAAAGTTAGTATCTTTATCAAAACTGCCCACATTATTCATAACCCCAATCATAGAATTTAATGTTTGGTCTACATTGTGTATAAAAGCATTGTATTTCGCATCTGGACGTGTTAATTTAATAGTTTTCCAGAATTTCATCGCGTCCAAATATGATACTCCACTGCGGACTCTCCCTTGTGCTTGTAATGCCATTTTAGATATATCTGCTTTTGAGAGCATTGAATTGTAATTGTCAGAAATAGTTTTAGCAACTTCGGCCGTAGCCAATCCATTACTCGTTAGATAATCGCTCATATTGGTAATTCTTTCAAAGTATCGTTGGTCGGCGAAGTTTTGGACATTTTTATCACCAGTAGCATACAATAAATCATGTTCAAAAGCAACTAAGTCCAAAGCATCTGCTGGTAGAATGTAAGGAAACTTACCGCCAGTTCTATCTTCTAATTGAAGACGGCTTTCCACTCGTGTGCCCCCACCATTATAATTACTTCCAGTAGTATGAGTTCATTCTTCTTCCAACTTAATGAGAGCATCTGGTTGAGCAAACCATGTCATGTATATGTGATGTAGAAATGCGCCAAAACCAACCTTCGCAGTGGTTTCAACACCTGCTTTAAATGTCTGCCATGCCATCATTGTTGATACCTGTAAGCCTAATCTTATCAACATATCCTTCAACACATAATCACCTATTCTTTGTTGTCCGCTTGCGATTAAACGAGGATTAGGCGGAGGCAAACCCAATCTCTCTGGCGCTTCATTTCCTGCTAGTGCTAGCAAAATGGTATTTAAAGCATCTGATCTTCTTCTTCCAAGTAATCCAACATTCATCGCACGTAGTTGTGGATTGTTGGCAATTAATCTCAATACCTTCCCCCAAATTATCCTGTTCACACCATATCGCCCAACACCTGTAGCAAGGTTAAGTAATCTATTAAGTCTGGGGCTCATAATTATCTCCTGAATACTTCTAATAATAGCATTAACAAATCTTTCTACACTTCGGGGGTCATCACCTATTCGTGGCACAAGCATCTTGTGTTCGTCGCCTATCCGTGCTTCTATTGAAGCATCATCTGGGTGTTTTCTCTCCCACTCTTCTCGGTTTTCTTTCCATTCCTTATAATCCTGCTCCGCTTGCGCTCTATCCTCTCTTCGTATTACGCGAGTTTTGTCCGCTTTGCCTTTGTTTTTCATATACGTTAAACCCTTATCGGTTAATCGTTTTAAGGCTTCTTCTTTATATTCTTGTTTTACCAATTGTGTTATATCACGCTTCATTTGCTGGATATTGTCTTCTATGTGCGCTATATCATATTTATCGGTAGCCATTGCTAATTTTCGCATTTCAATCATTTGTTCGTTCATGGGGGCAGTTCCGTGTTTTCTTTCAAATTCTTTCATATCGATGCCATCATCTTGGAGGTGTGCCTTCAGTTCGTCGTAATTCATATTTACATAAATACTTCGCTTATTGTCCAACGCGGTAATTCTATCTTTTAAATCCTCCATAGTATTCCCCCCTTTTGTTGAAGCATCCAGTAATCTATCCGCTCTAAGCCTTTCGCGGGCTTCATTATTGATACCTTCATTAACTTGTTCAGTCCAATCAGCATCTGTGTCTTCCAATAAATACTTATGTTCGCGTCTAATTTCATTGTAATATGTAAAAAATGGTTTTTCGTGTGGCATTTTTTATATCCGCTATAATATAAGATATCTTGTAATATAAGATAGGATGGAAAATAAAAAAGAAAAAAGCAAAGACGAGCGACAACTTGAAGAGTTGGAACGGCTAGGGAAGGAAATTGACCAAATCCGCATCACTCAGAACTTAGTGAATAGAAACCCCAACGTTTTTAGAAAACCTGAAAATATCCTTTACCGCTTACCGCTATCAGATAAGCAACGTGAGACGATTTATAATAATATAATTAAAGAGAAAGATAATATATAATGTTATTGATATTGCTATTTGTGTGATCGGTTATGTCGCGGACTGCCTGCGACTTTTACTCACGGATAAGCGAAAAAAAGAATATAAGTTGTGTTTATTGTATTCAAAAAGGTATAGATACTAAATTTAAATGTGTGTATAAACCTTTTAGTGATTGGTGTGTTAGTTTTGATGAAGCAATGCCTTTAATTTGTGATGGTGATAATAGATGGTATATGACACATATATACGAATGCTCACTTCTTTGAACTAGAGGGCGATGGAAGCACGATACCAATCAAGAGTGTTAAAATTCCGACATATACATTAGCCTGCTCACAAGGCATGTTATTTTTAGCGAGTTTTATTAAGCAAATCGTGATGATTGCTATTATAATCATCATTTGAAATAGATACTTAATCATTCGGCTGTCGGTTGGTCTATTTTTCATACAACAGCACGACCAGTTATCCTCTAATTCGTGCTCTATTTTTTTCTCCTCAGTCTTTAGTTCTACTTCAAGAACACGAGACTTTAATTCTGGAGTTAGTTCGCCATCCATATCCATAATAGGTGGTGGTCTGTGAAGTCTAGTTGTATTATTTGACATGAAAATACGACTTCTCTAATTTCGGCTAATTGGTTTGCTTGGTCTTGTAGTATATTAAGTAAAGTTTTATTTTCTTTCTCTAAATTAACTACTTTCTCCGATAATTGTTGAACGGCCTTAATTAATGGTGCGATAAACTCTGAATAACCTATACCATAACCGACATCACCACTATCAACACATTTAACATCTTCTGGATTAACACTCACACCCTTCAATTCGTATTCCGCTTTTTGTTTCGGACACGGAACCATAATTGTTTCTTTTATAAAACCGCCAAAATCTAACATATCCATTTCTGTTAGTATTTCTTCTAATTCCTGTGCTATTAAGCCAGTCCTACATTTCTTTTTGTCATCAATCATACGATAGCAAACTGGATTTAACTTATTAATAAAATCTAAGCCTAAACAATCCTTTATATCTTCTTTTTTTCTCCTGTCTGAATATTGAATTGGATTAGACAATACCCATAACTGCCCATCGCTTGCTCTTAATGACATTAAAGCAGTATTTGAATTATTCTCCCATATGAACCCACTCGTTGAAGAACCATTCACTCTAAATCTAATAGCATAAGAAGTTAATCCTCCGCCTCCTCCTGCTGGCGCTGTTCCTGTTCCACTTAATGTTTTATTTGTCCCAGACTGAGACATATAAATCCCCCAGTTTGGATCAGTAGCATCCCATACAAATATTCCGCGGCTACTACCCCCGTCTGTTTGTCCTTGAATTGCTATTTTTGCCCCATTAGTTGTTGCCGATGCCGTTGTTAGCACCCCAGAATATGTAATTCCCGCATTTGCCGTAATCAATCCTTTTGTCCATAAAGTCCCGTTAAGTCCATTCAAAGACATTAACAATTGTTCAGAGCCATTCTCCCATATAAAACCAGTATCTGAACCAGCATTACATCTAAATCGCATAGCCCATTGAATAAAATCATTTCCTGCGACTGCTGAACCACCTGCTAAACTTCTAGTATTCGTGGCTCCTTGATTAGTTGCCATATAAATCCCCCATGACGTAGTATCTGTATCATATAAAAATATACCTTGTCCGCTTCCTCCATCTACTTTATTTTGGATAGATAACTTGCAGCCTCCATCGGCTGTTAATAATCCGCTTGCAGTTATTGCCTTCGTTGTTAATAAACCTGATGTGCTATTAATGTCCATTGCGGTATTAAAGGTTATATTACTTCCTACCGATACCCCTGATGCGTATTGAAAAAGGAGATTAGTACCTTTTTCTATCTGGAAATTTGAAGTGACAGAACTTGACTTATGATTAGATGCTCCGTCCCAATAACAATCAAATTTCAATGCCACATTACTATGACCATTGCTAATTAATTGAAAAACTGGATAATTGGGGTCAGTTGCTGTAAAAGTTTGTATGTGTGGCCCTGCTACACCAGATGTCCCGTATAATTCTAATCCTCCCGTGTATGCGGACAATCCTCTTGTTGTTCTTCCCACGATTAATGGTTTATCCTGTGCTATTGTTATTTTATCACTTGCAGTTATTGTCGTCCCTGTTATGGTCGTGCCACTTATCGTTCCGCCACTTGTTATGTTGTTTGAATTCATATCTAAGGCACCATAAAACCGCATACCACCCGCATTGTTAAAACGGACAATATCAGACGAAGCAGACTTATTATCCAAAAGTTTTGAAATATAAAGTCCTGCTCCTTTTACATCAAAAGCCACATTCGTGAATAGGTAGCCTCTTTGGTCGGCGGTTCCACTTGAATCAGTGTTTAAAGTGTATAAGAAAGACTGCCAATCTCCTGTTGTCTGTGAAAAGAATATGTCTCCTCCGTTTTGGTTTAATATCCGCGCCCCATTATATGTAATATTTCCACCATTAATGATATCCACATTATTAAAATCTGCTTGGCTTAATAAGGTCAGTGCTCTTACATCATTTCTACTTCCATTAAATATTTTAATTCCTGTTATTGTTTGGTCGCCTGTTAGTTTCACATTTTGCCCATACAATGTGTCCGCATACCCTTTTGTCGCTCCGTCTGTTGATAATGTCGGAGTTCCAAGGTTGGCTATTTTGCTACTATTACAATCTAGCCCCGAAGCATTTACCCAACCGACTATCGTCCCGTCAATAATAAAACTTATTTTTTTCGCAGAAATTTCAAAGTTGTAATATGTTGCAGTTTTCATATCCAAACTAGCAATTGACCCGATATTACTGGTAGAATTGAAAACGATAAATGTTCCTTTTGTTGTCGCATTGATTGAATTTCCCGTTATTTCAACACCACTACTATATGTCTTAATTCCTGCTATGGTTTGGTTTCCTGTTAGTTTCACATTTTGGCCGTCTTATGTATCCACATAACTTTTGTTTGCTCCGTCCGTTGTTGCTGATGGTGTGGCTAAGTTTGTTATTTTGTTGTTATTCAAAGATAGTGTAGTGCCTGTTGCGGTTATAATTACATTATTGCCTGAATATAACTCAACATACGAACCAGTTATTTGTATCGGATACCAAGTCGCTGTTGCTGTCTTTTGTGCGGCAATCATTCCTATTTTTGTATCAAAGGCTATGCCGATGCCGTCAAAAGTAGTAGGATTGGACGAACCATTTACTTCCAAAGTTGAAGTAAATTTTTTATTCCCTGCTATGGTTTGGTCTCCTGTTAGTTTGACCACAGAAGTATCAAGGGCAGAATTTTCCACACCATCAACATTACCAACATTTGTTATGTTAAATCCTCCCATATTTAAACTACCCGTCATAGCCGTTGTTCCGTCCTTTGCTAGTTTGGTGTCGGTATATGCTTTTGTTGAAGCATCGCCGTCATAGAATGGCGCGGGCAGTCCGCTGATTGCTGTCGTGCTGTTAAAATTTAAAACATTATTTGTCAATGTCATTCCACCACCTGTTGTTGGAGCAAAAAGTATGGACGAGCCTACAAAAGATAATGGATAGCCCGTTGCTCCACCTGCCTCCGACGAATAGATAGAGCCCATATTATTGTTATAATTAAAGAATAATTTGCCTGTGTTTAATGGATTTGAGTCTTTTACGGCCACATAAGTAGTAAATGTTTTGTTTCCTGTTGTGGTTTGGTCTCCCGTTAGTTTTACCACCGAAGTGTCAAGAGCCGAAACATCAACACCATCAACAAGATTAACATTTGTTATGCTTTGGCTTTTCATATCAATACCCGCACTAGCATTTATTATACTGCTAAATGTCTTAATTCCTGCTATGGTTTGGTCTCCTGTTAGTTTAACCACAGCACTATCAAGAGCCGAAACATCAATACCATCAACATTACAGACATTTACTACATTAAAACTTCCCATATTCAAATCTCCAAACATCATAGTGAGCCCATCCAATCTAAGAAAAGGCGAGTTTGTATTGCGCCAATTTCCTGTGCTATAAATGAGTAGTTGGTTATTTGTGGGTGTGCCTGTTATGACGACATCCGTTAATTTATCCAGTTCAAAATCGCTTATATAACTTGAATTTAATGTAGCAAATGAAGTGTTGCCCAACCCATCTGTTTTTAATATTTGATTAGCCGTGCCGTCCGCTATTAGTAAATCGTATTCGTTATTAATTGACACATAACCAGTATCAGATATGACAAAGAAGAGTTATTATTTCGCGACGATATGGTTATTTCGTCCGTCCTTGCTTGTATTGAGTTTGCTTCTATGTGGTCGCCGTATAATACTCAATCAACTTCTAAATCCTCGTCTATTATCACAGAGCCGTAATAGTGATATGCCCACGGATTGCCTAAATGGTTCATATTTAGTCCTCTGGACAAATGTCAATATCTTGATATTGACTGATTTAATTCTATTATTTTATATTATAAGATTATATATAGTTTTAAAAAATGAATATATTTGGCCGTTCGCAAGAGCAACAATCTGTTGACACAAAAACAATCGCGGTCGTGGCTACTCCGACATTAACAAGAAACATTCAAAATGCGTATGTTGGTCTTGATATGCGCTCATGGATGACTAGTTCAACATTTACAACTCTATGCACGGGCGGATATGGTAGCAAAACAATATCAAGTTTAGTATTTGGTTATTTCATTAAAGTTGCTTTTCGCGGGTCTTTGAATTTACCCGCTCCGACTGGCATTGCTACTTTCCAGTTTTGGTTCCATATCACAGATGGAACAAATACATATGATTATTATACCGAAGTGCTAAATTATACAACCGCCATTGATTATAAGTCTTTTGATTGTGTGTGGCTAATCCAAAGATATGGAGTCCAAATGAATTTGACTTGGCAGATGACGTGTCCAAACCCCTCGGACACTACCAACAACCGCACTATACGAATTGTAGATAATACAACAAATGATGCTCTGGTAACGTATGCGACTGGCGCACCATTAACCATAGAAGTGTATTATAAATCAGCGTCTGCGGAGCATGTATCTTTCAAACCTTCATATTTCAATATTGATGTAATGCGCGACGTAGCACTTACGGCGTCTTACACATGAAACCTATCATACATATCTTTTAATGTCGTGAGTTTGCCCTCGTGTTGAGATAAGACATCGCGAAAAAATGTCTTATAATCTAACTTACAATATTTAAGAATGGGGCGTTGCTCTGGTGGTATGTGTGCGTATCTACTCTCGTGCCATTTCTTCATATCCTCCTGTAATATGGTGCGGTCTTCCACTTTCATATACAAGAAATTAAACGGGTCTTTTGATACTTTCAAATGTGCCGTTATTATTTCATAGCAACTATACCCGTCCTCGGGCGGGTTTCGCTTTGCCTTGATTGGCATTTTCTTCTCTTCTTTTGCTTCCGTTTCCTTTTTTTCTATTTCCTCGCCCACATTAACCTTGATTTCAGTAATGCATGTTTCTACTAAATCCGCCGTTTTGAATGGCACACTCTCTTCCTCCTCTGCCATACTGCTAACTATGGTTTCCAGTGTAGTGGCCGACTGCATTTCTACTTTTATGTTATCGCTAGTATGTCGATCAACATTTGGTTTGTATTGTTCATAAAATGATACAATTTCGGGTTTTGTCCATTTGATAGTCGGTTTCTTAACATTGCTATCAATCTCCCATTTGGCGATCTCGTCCAAATAACTTTGCTTTGTGCTCATACTATATAATTGATAGAAAAAAAATACCAGAAGGTATTATTGTTTATTCATCGTCGTCGTCCTGTGTGCTAAATCGCCATTCTTGGTCTCCGTAAATAGTTCGCCATGTGTTCTGGCATTCGTCCAGAGAGGGTAATTGTATAAATCTTGGTCTCCTTCCGCCTATGGTTTTCTTTGTTTCCCTTGCATCGGGGATCAGTTTTTTCATTTGCATCCAGAAACTTGTCTGCGAAGTATGAGGGTCATTAATATTTGATTTATATACTTCATATATTGTTTCTTTTGGAATTTCATCTCCAAATTGTATTTCTGGCATTCCGCTTGAAATATGGCTATCGTTTAAACAATCTAACCACCACTTCCGCATTTTAGATAATGTTTTTACTTTTTGTTGTCGTAGTCCGCCTGTTAATATCGTCTCGCGATCGTTAAAAGTGCTAAGGTCTCGTTCGGCAAGAAACTTCGCCAGTCGCTGTCGGTCAATTGCACGAATATCCGCAATCACTTTTCTTTTTTCGTTTTCTTTCATTAGTGCCAATTCGTCCGATACTTCCAATACCAGCCATCGTTGCTCCGTTGTTCCTGCGGGGACAACCCATTCTTCGTTAGAAGCAAGCACCAAGAAGAAGATATTTTCTAATGTAAGATTTGGTAAATATTTTTGTTTGAGAGTGAGTGTATTTTCGGATACCATTTTCTTAATAGTGCCCGCTCGTTCCTTATCACCACCCCACACCATTTCGTCCATATATACGACTATAGCCCGTGCTAGTTGTGCATTGAAGTCGCCTAACACTTCTTTCACATCGGAGGGCTGAAAGTAATATTCGCCACCAATAATATCTTTGAATATTTCAAGGATAATACCCTTTCCTGCTCGTTATGTGCTGGTTAGCACCAAAGATAAATGTAATTTCTCCCACGGCTTTTGGTAAATGTGTGCAAACATATCTAAAACCTTTTTATAGACATTTTGGTCTCCACCGCACCATCTGTTTAAAATATGTTGAAAGAATTGCTCGTTTTTCTCTTCTTCTGGAGTAAATGATTTCACATCGTGCAATGTGTCGGCGGGGACGGCAAATCCTTTGAATAAGTTGTAAAACCCTTTTTTATTGTCATCAAAGTATGCCTTGGGGTCAAAGATAATATCATTTACCTCTCGTCGTTTCGGGTGAGTATTCCACATTTTGTATAAATCAACAACATTCAATGTGGCGGGTTTTTACCTAGTGCCATCCAGTCTTCCTTTGAAAGATTAGTCTTTATTCTTTTGTTTTTGAAGAAGGCCTCCATCGCCGTTTCTGTTTTATAACGAAACACCATTTTATCCCTAGCATCAATGTATTCTTCAATTATGGTTGGCTTTGCCAAGTTAGCAAAACAATATGATTTGTTCATCCATGCCAAAGCGGTTTCTAGAAAATCTTTGAATTTTTCAATCGTCTTACACTCACTGCCAAGTCGCCGTAAGTCATCAATAGTGTTGATATCGTAAGCAATTGCGGGAGTAAATTCATGAATTCGCACACCTTTACCTTCACAACCCGTATCATGGCAGTAGAAATAAAGCCCGTCTCGTTTCCACACAACATAGCAGTTGTCGCTTTGGTTCTCCTCGCCATTTATGATACATTTTCTCACTCCTTTCGTTTTTAAAATAAACATTCGTTGCTTTTGCTCTTTTATCTCCACATTAGGCACTTTACTGAGTATGATTTGTTCAACATCCGCAATGGTTATGTGCTGGTATCGTCGCAGAGAAGTGTATTCGGGCAGTTTAACATCATAATATGAGGTTTCGTCGGGTCGCATGATTAAGTAATCATCAATATCCACATCTTGCAATAGTTTCAATGTATTGGTTTTTGGTGTATAAGAGTATGGAAGCAACACACTGCTACTCCCGTCTTTGTGAGAGTAAATGGTGCGAAATGCTCGGTTCTTGTTATACACGGAGATATCCAGAATGGTTCGCAGTTCAATTTTTTTATCTTGTCGTTCAAAGGTAAAGCAGAGGTCAGTGTAATTTTTTTCAATAATGGTTTCAACGAATTTCCAAAATTCTTTTTGTGTGTCGCAGTTGGCAAATACGAAGCCGTTGTCATATGAAAAGTGGCACGACATCTTATCACCCTTGCAAGCATCCAAGTATTTTGCTTTTTTCGGGTTGTATTTCATACTGAGTAGTTGAAATACATTTTCCATTAAATCGTTCCATCGTTCATACATCTTCTCTCGCGAGATACTCAAGTTATCGCCGTCCAAATCGGCAAACATTCGCTGTGGCTTACCATCCATCAACACTTCGTAAAATTGTTTTTGTTCTTCGGGGGTTTTTTCAATCAATTCAATAAAGTCTTCTTGGTTTGGTAAAGTAGTAAATTGTTTGTTGCCCCATTTGATAAGGATTTCGGCAGTTTTGCCCTCCAGTGCTTCTTCCTGTTTCCAGTGCCAGTTGCCATTGTCCAACATAGGGGCGGTCATTGTATATCAGTGGTCGGATTTTTTATAAAAAAATAATTGAATTGTTCTATATATCTATACCCACATGTTATCTTAGCATTAGATGAAATTAAAATATTCTATATATACTCACCGCAACCAAAAGGGAGTGTTGTTTCGCATTTTATTGTAGCAGTCGCATGGTTCATATCCTCTGTAAGCATTACAAAAGGGGCATTGGTAAAAGGCCTTTCGCATGCATGTCGTGTGGTAGTATTTGTCCTTGTTAGGGTATCGTGCTATTATATTTTTTGAAATCACCCTTTTACTTTCGCAGTGGCTACCAAATTTAACATTGGGGTCGTTAAGTCTAACTAGCAACGACAACTCTTTATTCATTTCGCGATTGTTAAACCGCTTGACACAATGTGATCCAATAATCATCTCAGCACCACTTGTTCTGTGCTTGATTATGAAGTTCTTTGTAATTATGTGCCCACAGCAACAATAACTTTCCGCGCCATCTTCTAGCATATGTGCCACCTGCCAGTCTTTAGTTTCCCATCGGCCGTCGGGGGCAACAAAACTGACAGCATTGATTAAATTTAAAAAATAATTTCCCTCCGTGTAATCAATGTGCAATTGTAAATCTTCGTGTGCCCAGTATGGGTGTGTCATCAGCAGTCTAGTGTCCATAGTATATCATGGTAGGTATACTTATATATAAAATAATTTATATATTTGTCGCCAGACTATCCCGCAATCGCCTCAAACTTATCAATTCTTCCTTTTGTTTTTCGTATCGCTCCTTCCGCTGTGCCTTAATTTTTTCCTTATTTTTGTAGTAGTAAGCCTTGGCATTTGCTCGGTTCTTATCGGGGTGTGCCTTCAAGTAAGCACTCGCCCTTTCCCTCCTTATTAATACCCCTTCATCTGGTGTGTTGTATTTCTTTTGTCTTGGCATGTTATATATATAATTATATTGTTTTAATTATTTAAATCAAAATTGTTTAATCATTAGATTTCCACTGGATTTCCATCACCACACATTGGATAAAGGGCGGACGACTGCGAGAGATGGCAGAGGGAGATTTATTAAAATTCATCTTCCTGCCCCCTGTCCACCCCTTTGGCATCGGGAGCCGAAACCCTTTTATATATGCTATACTATTTTAGTAGAGACTATATTTTTTTTCTTATATAAGGTTGGACACCCTGTCCAAGTAAAAAAAATATTAATAGTAAGAATAATAATATATAAAATCATTTCAAAACATAATAAAAAGTGTCCAAGGTCTTAAGGGTCAAGTCGGACACTGCCAACGTAGGGGTTGGACACTATGTAGGAAGCGGTATTTAATAAAAACTCTCTCTCCCGTGCTTATACATTAAGTGGTATATAGTATATTTATGTTAAACATAAGCGGTATATAGTATATACAATGGATACCGACATTAAGGAAGAATTGAAATTCTTAATGAATGCACCCGATACAAAACAGCAACGATACAGAAAAAAGTATAAGGAGAAACATCCAGAGAAAGTAAAAGAAAAACAAAAGAGGTATGTGGAAAACAATAGATAAAATAAATGAACGACGAAGGGAATATTACAAGAGAAATAAAGACAAAATACAGCAACAACAAAAGAAATATTTAGACAGCAATAGAGCAATAATAAATGAATACAGAAGGGAATATTACAAAAAGAAACATGATGTGAGCAATGTGTTAGCCAGCACTAATCCTGACATTGAATACTTAAAGACACTTGATTTCTAACTTAATAACCCCCCAACCCCCCGTTTCAACTTCGTTGAAACCCGCCCCCCTTCCCCCCTATGACTATTTGTATATATAAGGGTTGTCTATCCGCAAAGTATGAAAAAAGCAGTTAGAATGTGTAAAACCTTCAACGGATACAACGAAAAAAGTGTCTAACCCTTGTGAAAACTATCAAATATTTTACATAAGTTTTACAAACTCAGCACATTTAGAAAGAATTAAGACATATTAAGCACATAGTCTATATAAACTTTGTTTATATATATTTTTATGTAGTAAAAATATGGACTATGTCCTTAATATATCTTAATTTTTTCTAAATGTGCTGAGTTTGTAAAACTTATGTAAAACATTTGATAGTTTTCACAAGGGTTTGACACTTTTTTCGTTGTATCCGTTGAAGGTTTTACACATTCTAACGGCTTTTTTCATACTTTGCGGATAGACAACCCTTATATATACAAATGATCATATATACATATACATACATACATACATACATACATGCATGCATGCATGCATACATACATACACACATACATGCATGCATACATACATACATACATACATACATACATACATACATGCATGCATACATACATACATACATACATGCATGCATACATACATACATATAATGTACATACATACACACACATACATACATACATACATACAGACAGACAGACAGACATGCATACATACATAACATACATAACATACATAACATACATAACACATAACATACATAACATACATAACATACATAACATACATACACACATACATACATACACATATACACACATACATACATACATACATGCATACACACATACATACAAACATACATACATACATACATACATACATACATACATACGTACATACATACATACATACATACATATGGTCTCTATAGTATACATAACATACATAACATACATAACATACATACATACATACATACATACATACATACATAAATATATACATAAATACATACATACATACATACATACATACATGCATGCATACATGCATACATACATACATACATAGATACATGTGGTCTCTATAGTTTTCTACATATCGCAAACACTCTCCCTTGCAACACCTGCCCATATTTTAACAATCGTAAGTGCCACCTTTTACCTCTTCCCCACTTTTTTCCAACCTTTTTCTCCGACCCCAACAAAAAGGTAATCAATCTCCCCAGGACTAAATTCTCGTTAACCCAAAACAAAATTCTCGATGATTCTGCCTGCTCCTTTCTTGCCTGCCGCCACAAACCAAAGTATGCTCGCCATCAGCATTCTCAGCCTTTTTGCTGCATTCCTGCCAATACAAGGTTCCATAATTCACCACTCCCCACCCCCCCTTTTCCCCCTATTACACCTACTATCTCTTTTCTCACTTTTCTATCTCCTACACATGTCTTTTCTCTTATTGTTGTATTCCACAACTCTTACATCCATTCCACCACCCGTGTCCCCCATGTCCCTCTTGATTTTGCACTCATGGGGTGGCTGTATTGTCTGGTGTGTGCTTTATGGTTCCACTCGGTTCCCGGTGTTCTTCTCTCGTACGCATCCACTTGACAATATGGTCATGTCCATATGAAAAGGTCTGCCTACCTCCTGCCCATCACTTCTCTATTTTTTGCTTCGCACCATTACTTACCTTTAAATTTACACCTACCCACCCTACATACATGCTATCCAATTTTCGAAATTCTCGCGCAAAAATTTCACGCCAGGTCCCAATATACAGGTAATTCATATGTTTCACATGTGCACAACTTGAGAGAGCGTAAAGCTGTGAGTGTTGTTCTCGTAGAGGGCGGAAGGACTATGTGAGTCTCTTCATCTTAAAACATACATATGTACATACATACATACATACGGGGTGGGAGGACTATGTGAGTCACTCAATCTTAAAGCATGCATGCATACATATGTACATACATACCATAGATAGATAGATAGATAGATAGATAGATAGATAGATAGATAGATAGATAGATAGATAGATAGATAGATAGATAGGTAACATACATACATACATACATACATACACACATTCATACAAACATACATACATATTAGCTGAATACCGAAAACTTGCAAATCCTACCTCCAGCGGCATATATACATACATACATACATACATACACACATACATACATACACACATACATACATATACATACATACATGCATATGTACATACCATACATACCATACCATACATACATACCATACATACATACCATACATACATATATACATACACACAGACATACATACATACATACATACATACATAAACGTACTGTGGCACGCCGACGAACAGCATTACTAGTCCCAGCACATCAGGTTGTATGTGTGCGTGATGCAAGCAGCTGCAGGCCCAGTTGGGGATGGGGCAAGAGCATCCACAGGGACAGGTCGGGCTTGAGAATCTAGGCCAGACGTGCTACTTGTCGGTCGCGGTGCACTGTTTGGCGCACACTCCCTGTTTGCCCGATTGGCTCATGTCTCACGCGGCGCGCTGGCCCGCGGACAGTGCGGAGGCGGAGCTGGCTGACGTGCTGAGCCAGCTGCGTGCAGGACACAGCAGACGTGCGAGTCCGCGCCGGCTCAAACAGGCCAGCGACCGCGGCACCAACGCGTTTGCAGGTGACAGCATACCAACTATGTAACGATATGCATAGACCAAGTTCAGCATCAGTGGCGCACAGCCTAAGTAGCAGAAGCCTTGTGAAAAACATTCAAGGCAAATTTGCGGACGTGAATTGGTTGCACTTGGGTTGCAGTCTAGTGAGCTGTGTTTGGCTGCATGTAGGAGATGGCGAACAGCGCGACGCCTTCGAGTATCTGCTGGTGCGCCACCTCCGCCCCTGGCACACACCACCAAGCTGACGTTCCTCCCATGTCACACCACCAAGTTCACGGCACAGCAGAAATATCACTGCGCTTTACAGCGTGCCTTAAACACGAGCTAGCGTATGAAATATAAATGAAGATCAATAGCAAGTGCGTTAGATATTTGCAACAGGAGGTATCCCGTGGCCGTGTAACGTGCCATCCTACTTCTTGGCTGCAATTGTTTATGTCACATCTCTTCTTTTTTTTACTTCTTCTTCTTCTTCTTCTTCTTCTTCTCCTCCTCCTCCTCCTCCTCCTTTTTCTTCTCCTCCTCTTCCTCCTCCTCCTCCTCCTCCTCCTTCTTCTTCTTCTTCTTCTCCTTCTTCTTCTTCTCCTTCTTCTCCTCCTTCTCCTCCTCCTTCTCCTCCTCCTCCTCCTCCTCCTCCTCCTCCTCTCTCTCTCTCTCTCTCCCTCTCTCTCTCTCTCTCTCCCTCTCTCTCTCTCTCTCTCTCTCTCTCTTCTCTCTTCTCTCTCTCTCTCTATCTATCTATCTATCTATCTATCTCTCTCTCTCTCTCGGTGTGTGTGTGTTTTACATAGTGGTTGCTGGACCTGGTTCATGTGGCCGCTTCGCGCAAGGAGGTGAAAGCAACGGACCGCAGTCTTTGTGAAGACATACAGTCTGTACAGGCAGTGCCCAAACAATCGTGTGACTGCAAGGATGGGAACAAACGATTGCACGATGCTACCAGACCTCTGTCACCTTGTTCTTTCTCCTTATCTATTTCCAACCCTTCTGCGACTCCCCTCTATAAAAATGTATTTGCTGCCGCGATGGTCTTCGCCCGCGTCGAGTGGCAGCAGCAGCGCTTGGGAGGTCGCACTTGCCTGTTGCCTCAGCTCTGGCTCTTGCCTAGCGGCACAGCTGCTGCGAAAGGGGCCGCACATCCCATCATTCCTCTCCATCCTGACGGCGCACCACAGCTGACAACGCAACTGCTTGACCTCGCTCGTTTGTCTCTCGACGAATTCACTCGCGCCTGTGGTTATGACTCGCCCGTGACCACGCATCTGCACTTTCAGGCCAGACAGACAATGCAGTGTCCGAGCTGTGGCTCGTGCTGCGTGTCGTTCAAGGTGTTACGCTTTGTTGAACTTCCGCTATCAGTACCAGGTGACCTTTCTAGCAACAGCTTGGTCTCACTGACCGAGTGCTTGCGTAGTCTAGGCCAACGCGGAAGCATCGTGCCGGAATGGCGCTGTTTCGGTTGCCTCGCTACCTTGTCCGCGTTTGCGCGCCTCAACATCTGGAGCCGCCCGCGCGTACTTATAGTTCGACTCGCGCGCACCGTCCTGCAAAAGAGCACCGATCACATTTATAAGATTCCCGTACAAGTGGAGATTCCCAGAGGTTTGGTGTTGCTGCTTGAGACCCCGCAAGAAGCTGCCGAACGTCTGCTTCAGGATCTGGTAGCCCATCAATTTCAGGGTGTAGAAACTCGCGCACATCAAGCAGACAAGCAGCCATCTAAACCACAAACACAACGGCAGCCGCACGCAACAAACAAACCGCAGCATGCACACGCAGCTCGACGTGAAGAGACCGAGGGACAATCCAGTTCAGTTGAGGCCGCACCCATGGATCTGTATGCGATAGTCAACCACATCGGCAATGGTGACCCTTTCCCCTTGCCCTCACTGTTGTTGAGAGAAGCGACAAATATAGTTGAAATACCACTGCAGCAACTAAAGAACACGTATGTGTATGTCTTTCAGGCTCAAAGGGCCATTTTGTGGCGCATTGTAGGCATCGGCAGAGCGGCGCCTGGCATACCTTTGACGATCAAAGCGTGCGTGCACTGCATCTTCGCTACTCTTGCATCCGCTCTCGTACGGCCTATATTCTTCTCTATAACTCTGAAGTTACTGTATCACCCTCTCACGATGCATTTCCCACCGCATCCACAGATGTTCGTGACTCAGTAAAAGCGGAGGCTACATAGCCATGCTTGTACGACTGCACTTGCCTTTCGTATTGTCTCGGCAGACAATGTACATGTGAATGTAAGGAGCAGTGTCTGAAGGGGTCTTGAGAAGGGGTGGGTTCTCAGCCTTTTGCTTTTCAATGAGGCAAGTCAACCTGGCAGCAGTACCAGGCTCGAAACCCAAACCACGAATTTTGTCAGTCGAGAGTTGGAAAAGATCTCCAAAAGAGAAACAAAGAATGTCAGATTGAGCACGTTGAACCCAAAGCTTAGCCTCAGGCAACGCCTCACGAACAGAAAACCGTTTCCATTACTTGCCCAGACTTGGAAGCGGTCTCAGCGTTGAGAACATTGTTGGCAGCGAGAAAAAGCAGGAAGTGTCTGACGTGAGTGAACTCAAGCGTTTGGATGCGAGAAAAGGGCTGCAGGAAAACAGGGACGGTGCTAGAGAGACTCAGATTGAGAGATTCAGGTCATCTGCTCCATGATGATCTGAACCGGCCGGCCCACACATTCGTATTTCGTTTCCCTTGATTCTTTCCCCCTTTTCCCCTTCTTTTCTTTTCACCATCTTTTCTTCTTCTCTGTTGTTCACCCTTCCCTTTTTCTCCTCCCTCACTTCTCCCTGTAGTCTGCCCCTTTTTTTTTCCACCAATCAACTTTTAATGATAGAATACTTGCCACTAGTAGGGATAAGTGTTTCTCTCTTTGTTCGCCCCTGTTTTTACTTATGTTCGCCTACTTACATGCTTCCTTTTCAGCTCTACGAAAAGCAAGTGCGATGGGCCGGCCGGTTCACAAACTCTCTCGAGATGCTGTGAACCCCTTTCTTCGACCTTTTCTTGCGCTGGCCTGCTTCTTTTGGGCGCCCCTCTGTGTCCAGCACTTGAGTTCTTGAACTCGTGACGCTCCTCTCTTTTTTTTTCGCTGCGTTGAGGTGCCCTTTATGTCAAGCACGAGACTCTTTGGTTCTGGGTGGGGAAACGTTCCGATTAGCCATGTCCTTGGCCCTTCTGCGGCTCTCCGCGACCATTTATTTGATTGTTCTATTATTTTTAAACGTCCTCTTGGTTTTTTTTGTCATTAGTCGCTTCGTGACCTCGCTCTTTATTTCCAACCTACCATAGCAGCGGACCTTTTTTCTGTTATTAAGACACACAAGGAACTTTTTCGTTCCCTGCTTCCTACTCCGTCGATAACCCCCCCCCCCCCCCCCCCCCCCGGTTCCTGTACCAAATCTGTCGAGACAATGTAAATGACAGGTGTAAACGTACCAAGTGCAGGTACGTTCACCTGAGGGATGGGGGTGGTGAACATGAACGCAGCAGACGACGAAGACTGAGAACACGACCACGACGGAAACGACCTCCTCCTACTCCTGCTCCCTCTCCCTCCTCTTCTTCTTCCTTCTTCTCCCACGACAGAAGAGACACAAAACACGTTGACAACAACAACAACAACAGCAACAACGGCGACGACATCGACAACATCAACAACAACGGCAACGGCAACGACAACGACAACAACAACAACAACAACAACGCGCCCGGTAGCATTTAAAAAAAAATATTGATATTTCTTATGCAGGTGAACAACACTTTGCAGACCCTCGATCTCTATAACAATAACATCGGACCCGATGGCGCCAAAGCTATCGGCAAGGCGTTAGAGGTACCTTAAGCATATTTGCGATCGCAGCAGCACCTTCAGGGCCAATATCATTACCCGATACGTCCAACGTTTGCAATTTACATTCCTTATTTTCCTGTCAAACAAAATTGTTATTTCTTTGATGCTACCGCGCAACAACAAAGTCAACAGAGACAACCATGAAAAACAACAAAGACAACAGAGACAACCATGACAACGACAAGGACAGTAAGGACAGCAACGGCGACAAGAATAACAATGGTTTGGCTTGCTTTCGGTTTCGAAGGCAGCACCAGTCTTCTCACCTGACTTGTCTGACTTTGGGGAGTTGCTGATGGGCGACGACGAACTTCTCTTGCTCCTCCACTCTCTCTCTTCTCTTCTTCTTCCTCTTCTTTTTCTTCCTCCACTACTACTACTACTACTACTACTACTACTACTACTACTACTACTACTACTACTACTACTACTACTACCATTAATGATAGCGATAACAAAGATAGTTTGGACAAGGACAGCGACAACAGCAAAGACAGCTGGCTTCCTGTTTTGTCTGCTGAATCTGGCGAGAGCCCTGATGTTCTTTTATCTAAGACGTTTGGAGCGAGCGGCCCATATATTTGTTTTTACTGTGGAGGCGGCGGGCTATGGGAGCCGCTGCTCCCGATGCCGACGTGCTCACGATTGCTCTCCTAATTTTCAGCGGTTAGCCTGGAAGGATCATAAGTTGCTGTGTTGTTCGATTCTTCTTCTTCTTCTTCTTCTTCTTCTTCTTCCCCTTCTCCTTCTTTTCCTTCTCCTTCCTCTTACATGTATAACATATGTCGTACTGCCGCTACTGTTACCCCTGTTTATGTTACTACATCTGCTGCTTCTGTCAAAGCAACTACTATCACATATATCTAATCCCTGTTCTTTTTGCTTTCTTTGATGTCTTTCTTTGTATCACTGATATACTTTTACTTCCTTTTCTTCACTTTCTCTTTTCTGACCCTGAGCTTCTATCTTTCTCTTTGTACCTTCTTTTTTTTTCCCCCTTTTCTCCTTCTTTTCTGGGTTTTTGTTCTTTTGTGCTCTCTTTTCTTTTAGCAGTGTGACACTCTTGTCACATCTTTTGTTTCTTCTGATTTTTATTTGTATTTCACTCTTTTTATCTTTTGATTTTTCTGTCTCTCTCTGAGACTCTCCTTTATGTACACCTTTTATTTACCACTGTCCTTTCTCAGTCACTCATTTCCCCTTTTTCTTTCTCCCTCTTTGGTTTTTCTTGTAAGTCTTGACTAACCCCCTGCGAGGAAATAACCAACCGGCATTCACTTGAATACACACACTGCTGTCACTTGACCTCAAAATATTTCCGAGGTCAGGAAAGTTTACCAAAGGACTCTGGATCGGTCAATTCCAGTTTATTCAGTACACTTGCATGACAGACTGTTTGTCACTTGCAAAACAATACAAATCAAGTTCTGAACTAACAAGAAGATTTCGAGTTGGTAAGAGTTGTGTAGCAGTTCAGATATCATAAGTTTTCAAGTCAGTCTGAGAAAAAAGAAGTAAAAAGGGCGGAAGACTGCCACTTTTCCAGTCAATTGCTGAGTTTCGGCCTATCAGTATTATTTCCTATGACTGGAACAGGAAAAAGGCATCCAGGTGGGGGAAAAGGTAGATATTAGTGGGAGAAAAATACAACTTAGTAGTTAAGCATTTTCTACTTGGAAGCTGACAGGTAAAAGGAAATAAATTGATGCAGTTGAAACTTGAAGTAAGAACTACAAGTTATGACAGTTGATACAATAAAATGATAAACGGAAACTGGGTTTTTAATAAATATTCTTACTTGAACCGATATTATATAATATAGACTTGAAGGACTTTTGAGAGGCCCAGGCTCATCTGCGCTCACGTGTTCAAAGTTGGCTCCGCCGGGACTCAAAACTTTTTGAAGTTGAACAACTATTGCTGTCGACATTCAAGACGTAAAAAATTATTAAATTTCAGATTTTGTCACTGTTAGATTTCAGATTTTGGTTGGAATTCAAGTTCGATTTTGTGACCGGCAGTGACTCGGCTTCAAAATTTAAATTTCGATTCTCAAATTAACTGCCATATGCATCCGCAAAAAAACGAAAATTTTCGCAAAATATTACAGTTAAATAGAGAATTTTGAATTTTTAACAAAATCCGGAAAAAACAGTGACACAAAACCGTAGTATCATCGGATCGAAATTCCAATCAAAATCCTAGTAAAAAGCCACGATTTTTTTCTCTTGAATGTCGTCAGCAGTATCATGATACCGAATCACAAGTGCGGCCACGGTCCTTGTAACCAGTACGACTCGGCGCTTATTAATAACCACAAATGAAACTCCGGAGGACCGAATCAGAAGACCGGACCCGTGACGGTCAAAAGGGGAAAGACAGGCCGAACACAATAACTTGTGAGCAGCCTCAAGTTCTGTATTATCTGCCAAGGGTGGTTTGAGTTATATTGCTGTTGACATTCAAGACAACAACAAAAATTAGTTTTTCATTTTTGTGTCAGATTTTCATTTTTGTGACAGTTTTTCATTTTTGTGACAAAAATTCAAATTTTCAAATTTAACTGTAACATTTCGCGAAAATTTACTATATTTTGCGGACGAATATAGCCGTTAATTTGAAAAATTCAAATTTTCACCCAAAATCAAAATTCCAACCAAAACTGAAATTCCAACCAAAACAGAAAAATCAATTTTTTTTGTTGTCTTGAATGTCAACAGCAATAACAGTCGGGGGGGTGGGAGTGGGGGGGGGGTGTAGATTCTCCAGTAATCTTGGCTTGTCGTTTTCAAGTGTTGGGTACGCGTTCAAAGGGCCCGGTTTTGGAGCTGTTAGACCACTATTATGAAGATTAATTTCATGACCTATGATAGTGTGGACATCACCCCCCGAATTCTCCGGTAAAAACGTGATTTATTTATAGATTTCGTCTGGCTGGACACCTGAAATGCAAATTTGATCCTGGTCTTTTGGCGGCTTTTTGTCTTTGCGTCACTGAGCTAATATAACGAGACATCATTCTCTTGAGGATTGTGTTTGGTTATATTACCGATCTCAGTGACTCTTCCATTAAGCTATCGTTGGGGATAGTACAATAGCTACAACGGGGCACTCAAACAGCAGTACTACAGCTTTGATAAGAAAAGGCGCCAACAGAACACGCAGCGTAACATCTGCAACTTCGAGTCCTTTTGATTCATTTCCTTTAATACTTATTCACATATCAATCAGTGGTCAATCATCTGTTACGATTCGTTTCGATCGCAACTCCAACCTACCGTTATGGTCTGGGGGGGAGGGGAGTTATCGGAATGTATACCGTACCGGACCAAAACATTAAGATGATATTGTATTCAGTAGTAAACTTTCTTCAAGTTTTTACTTCAAGTCACAAGTTACACTTCTATTTTTTTCGTTCCGTTACGTCATTCAAATTTTCCATTTATTTATCAAGTGTCATAACTTGTAGTTGTTACGTTTTCCGAGGCAACCGTCTGCCGTCAACAGATCAATTTATTTCCCTTTACCTGTTCATATGTAGGTTCTAGTGGTCGGTAGAATCATTAAATATTTCGCAGGGAGTAATCTCATTCAATATTCAAGATTTTGAGGTGCTGTCTGCGCAGAATTCAATGTTTGTAGTGGGAGTGGACTTTCCTGTATTAAGGTTTTCAGTTCCTATAAGCTATTGCTGTGATCTGGGGGTATGTTCTGAATCTTGACTAACTACCTATGTTTTCCTAGTTTTTGTTTTATACCGTACTTCTCTGCAAAAACCCTCTGGCAGACTCATGATTGCTCAACATAACATTTGAATTCATCTGTGCACTTGTGCGTAAAAATGAGTGCAGAGTGCATCATGCAAACAGCATTTGTCAGTTAAAAACTGCCATACTTGCTATGTCGTCAAATGTGAAAATCAGTGAAGTCGATAATAACTTCAATGATTTCAAATACAGGAAAGACCATGTTTTCTGATGAAAACACTTGTGTCATGCTTGCTTTTGCTTGAAACAACGTGGTTTGAACACACACTGGCACTCGCTGCGAACACATGTACCTCCGACTTGAAACTGGTGCCGCGGGCCCGTAAGCAAACTCGGCATTTCACAACATAAAAATGCCATCAGTACTGGGCCGGAAAAACCGGCAATACATTTTGACTTGTCACGAGTCGAAAATCGATGGCGAAAAAAAAGACAAGGTTAAACCAAAAAGCCCCTATCAAGCGATCCTACCTACGAAAAAATGAAAAAAAAAAGACAGCAGCGGGTAGAGAACTGCTTTCCCAGCAAAAAACTAAAAAAGCTGCAAAAAAAGCACAACGACAACAGGAGTAAGCACCTTTTTCTGAACACCAATTTCTTCGAATTTTAGTGCTTGTTTTCGTTTGTTTAGTATACATACATCATATTTTCTGTGCCTGTTATGTAGGATAATGATTCATAAGGCCTCCAGAAAGGCTCAGAGAGATTTAGGTGAGTGCCGCTGCATGCTGTTTCTATGTGTTTTGCCAGTGTGTGTTTTTGTTTCTGTTTGTATGTTGGAACTGTGTGGGAGTAGAGTGTGTGTGTGTTGTGTGTGATTTATTTTTCTTGCATGTAATAGCTGTAATGCGGCTTTTTAGAAAAAGTTAACTATTGCCTTTCAGTTTCCACATATCTGAAACTTTATTTCTTCAGACCGCGTGCGCTTTTCACCGTCACCAGTCCGACATAATTATTGATAGGTAAAATAGGCAACACACCAGGTATTAATAAAGTGCGGGCATTTACGTTTATTTTTTCCCAGACTGACTTGAACAACTCTAACCGCTACACAACTTGTGGTGATAGCACTTGAAATATTCTCGTTAGTTACGAGTCTCCGACCAGAATTTGCATTGTTTCGAAAGGGACAAGTAGCCTGTCACGAGAGTGTATTATCATGACTAAATAAACTGGCATTGACCATCCCAGCGTCTTTTGGCACCTATCCTGTTCTCGGAAGTATTCAAGTTGAGATCAAGATGACAGCAGTGTGCGTGTGCATAATTTCATCTGAATTCAGGTCGGTAATTTCCTCACAGGAGGCTAGTCAAGACTTACACTACCCGTTTATGACTGTTAACTCAGTCGAAACAGAAAGACAATATCAGTTTGAGAACTGGAGACTCTCACCGTGGCTCACACTGATCTCAATGACGTTCTATACTTGATCGTACGTTGCACCCAAGCCTGCAATGAGTTCGAAATTTCGTAAATAAACTAAGTGACCTCTCTACTATTTACCCGGATATTTCACCTGCTCTCATAGAGTCAGGACTCAAAGCAGCCATAGTGTTCTTATTAAAAGTTTGTTGTATCTGCCTACTTGAAGAGTTGTATACAAACTCACAGATGCTCACTGCGGTCATGCCTGACAAAACGTCTAAAGTTTATTAAGAATTCTACAGCCAAGGACATTCAAATGTCAAGTTCAATCATCAAATTTGAATTATATAAAAACCAGCATTTAAATTATTAACTCAGAGTCAATTTACCTGCTGTATCCGTCCGCAAATTTAGCATAATTTTTGCGAAATGTTACAGTTAAATTGAAACTCAAGTTTAATTCTGGTTGCTAATTTAAATCTAATGGTCGACTTTGACACTTGAATATCCTTGGTTGTACTGTTGCGGACATTCAGATGTCTAATTCAACCATCGAATTCGAATTAATATTCAGATTTTGGATTAGTGGTCAGAATTCATATTAGCACGATTTAACGGATATATACGTCTTAAAATCAATACAATGTGGCGAAATGTTAACCTTAAAATGAAGTAATTTGAATTCTGACCACTAATTCAAAATCTAGACATTGAATTGAATTCAAAGGTTGATTTTGACATCTGCACGTCCGCAACAATAGTACGCTGCTTATACAACTAAAATTATTCAACATGGTATAGTCTCAATAATTAGCGGTATTATAACACACGCGGATAGTGTGGAAACGGCACGAAGTATGTACGTGTCACAACCATCAGCACCTCCTGATCCGGCATTTTGTTATCATACACCTCCAAACTCCAGACAACTTCCTTATCTTCAGTGATTTCCACCACGCAAGGCTGGGACAAGCGAGTCATGATGTAGTTTCCGGACGGGAGCAGTTGTACACCGCCTGCACACACAGTCAAACTGAGGCGAGTCCTACTTGCTGCTATCGTACCCCCGAAGATGGAGCTGATCGTGTCCTCGTATGACCAAAGCAAGCTCATGGTTCTGCCTGCACCCGTGTCTGCGTTGAAGCGATATCTGCAGATGCGACTGGGATGGTCGGGAGTATTGAAATTGATCACTCCTGCAGAGTCCACACATGCACAGTACATGTGAAACAATTTTGAAAAAACACTCAACTTGCTTGGCAGCGACCGTTGTCATACAAGAGCAGTGTGCCGTCGGATAGCAGTTGCGCATTTTCTACGCCCGTAAACCCTCCGCGCGGGTCAGAATCGTCAATGCGCACATCTGCTTCTGTCCCCTTGCCTCCAATCGACCAAATGATCTGCTTGCTTTTATCTAACAAGCCATAGCACTGGTCCGTTAGGTTCTTTGATTGCCAAGCAGTCAATTTTACCATTTGTGGACGCGTTGATTAGAACAATTTGATTGAGGTAGGTCATCGCGGCCAAGATGGTGTTGTCGTCGCGAAGAACGACTGAGGTGGCCTTGTTGAGCTCCCACACGTTGCTGTCGATAGAAATAGGATTATGAGAGTCTCCTATATCGTAGTGGTCGCGCCCATAAAAAAAGAATTTGACCTTGTTCTGTTTATCAAGCACTTGGATGTGGGACATTATGACCCCCGCATTGGGAGGCCCTCCGTAAGCAGTGAGGTCGCGCAGCTCCGCGTCTAGGCAAATCAAGATCACGTCCCCGTTGGGCAGGAAGTCGAAATCGTAGTTCGAGGTGGTGTCGATCGGTGGGTAGCCTGGCACGCTCGGATTGCACTTGACACTCCGGATTTCGTTCAACAGAGCTGAGATAACACAGACGCAATGACAAATGAGAATCCTGAGGATAAATATGAACACATACGACGGTGTGGCTTGGAAGAGGCTAGACCATCAGTGAGATATATCCTCGAATCTGCTATCAGTGTCCCGTTGTCGTTGTCTAGCTCATCCACCTCAGCGAAGGAGTAAGCTCCGGGCAGTATGTCACCTTCGGGCTTCCAGAGAATTGCTTGGAAAGGTGACTTACCGCTTCCTACGTATTGGGTCACGGAGCCCTCCACATTCACAGCTGCCATGTAATTGCTGGCATACGCA
>WBZZ01002588.1:35000-40000 GCA_019918135.1 Paulinella micropora | reverse complement strand
GTATACGTGGTGGACGTCAGAACCGTGGGGCATGCCATATCTGCGGATCCAACCAGGACTGGGCGAGAAGCTGCCCTCAGAGTTCGTACGGCGCGAACACTGCACAAGGGCAGAGCCAGCAGCAGCAGGGCCAACAGCAGCAACCGCTGGCGTGGCAAAGTGTCCCCGGTTTCATGCCTCTGCAGCAAGGAGCAGCACCAGGGCCGCAAATCCAGTACGTGGCCCAACCTACACAAGGCATCATCACGCTTGCACCCGCTATGCAGACCGCATACACCGCACAGCCCGCACGTACAGCCGTCATTTGCACTCACTGCAACAAACGCGGCCACACCGCCTAGCACTGCTGGACTTTGAATCCGAGCCTGCGCCCACAGCGTTCTAGCAACTGAGCTGTTACAGCCAATCGAAAGTAAAATTGTCAGACGACGCTTCACGCGCATGACCAGCACTACATAGCGCAACACGCGCATGACTCGCATCACGCTGTCACTGACTTAGGCTCGTTTTGTTATGTCATTAAATAGATTTTATTTATTTCATTTATTTATTTTATTATTATTATTATTATTATTATTATTATTATTATTATTATTATTATTATTATTATTATTATTATTATTATTATTATTATTATTATTATTGCCCAGTGTTCAAGTTCTACCACTGGGCCCTGTCGCCAGTTCGATTCCAGTCGGTGCCACCAGTATTTTCATTGAACATACCGGTCCGTCTGGAAGTGTTGGAACTGTCCTTGCGGGGGTGTCATAGAGCCTATCGTCAATTCTTCGTACTCCCCTCACGGGTGAGACGATGGAGGCGCATGTGCAGATTTGCATCAGCCATTGACAGAGAAGCACTATTATTATTATTATTATTATTATTATTATTATTATTATTATTATTATTATTATTATTATTATTTAGGGAGTACATAGGCCATCGGTCCTTTCCATGGGCTGATTGGTATAAAGCTCCTAGAGTAATGTTCTATGCAGTCACTTCCTTTATTCCACCGATTGGTGTGGAGACTTTCCTTATGGAATGGAGGACTGGATGCACATGGCCTTTTGGCTCAGCAATTGGCAGGAGATACACTATTATTATTATTATTATTATTATTATTATTATTATTATTATTATTATTATTATTATTATTATTATTATTATTATTATTTTCTTTCTCAAATTCGGTTCGGCAACACGCCCCTGCATTTTACTAGATTTCCTTAAAGATGGTACTTGTCACACTGCATCACGCCCCGATGGAATTAATACTATTGCGTCCGGCAAACGCTTCTATTTTCATACTTCATCGCGTGATTCATTAATAGTACTGATTCGCGATCTTGCTGTGTTATGATAGACAGCAACGGATCCTCTTGCAAGGAAAGATTTCTGATTTCCTCCCTCACAAGGCACCGAAGTCCAAAGTATTTAAAGACTACTCTCAGGACATTGTGTGTGTATGGTGCAAGAAGATTAGTCATCTGGCATATTTTTGCAATCAATGCAGACAGTGCCGACACCAGCGGAGGAGGTATCATACGTATCCTGGCTTCTGAGAACACCACAAGTAGCTGTCGAACAGTATAGCTCGGGCTCGTTAGAGGAGGTCAAGCAGAAGATCTTGACGATGGGTGAGACATACAATAGATGCAACCCGTGGGCAGACTCAAAGGAACCGGCACATGCAGTCAAGGCAAGGCTTGGGTTCTGGAATGCAATAGGGGCAGACACAGTGGTGCTATCATGGCTCGCATATGGTGTAGAACTCAGATTTGAGCGTGAGCCTCCGGCGACCGATTTTATGAACCACCCAAGTTACTTCGAGAATATTGCATTCGTCGACGACCACATTGACAACATGCTTACCAGTGGAGACGTGGTAGAAGTGAAGAGGGATGAATGCATCATGATCGAGCCTCTCCAAGTGCTGGCTGACCCAGCGGGAGTCAAGAAGACGAAGCTGTGCACTGACAAACGGTTCAGTAATTCCTTCCAAGCCAAGGCTCCTTTCACAATGGAGACTCTGGAAAAGGACATTCAGATGGTACTAGACGGAGACAGCGGCACAAAGATGTTCGTGGTGGATCTGCAACGCGCGTTTTATTCCATTCCGCTTGCTAGGAAAGGTACACCATACTCTGCCTTCAGACACAGGAACAAAACCTATCAGAACAACACGCTACTATATGGGTTCTGTTCTGCGCCGTTTTGGTTTGGGAAGATCATGAGGGTCGTCGTGAAGCTGATAAGGACCTTGAACTTGCCATCCATGCAATATGCAGACGACTTCCTATTCGCTGTCAAATTCCTACGCACCAACGATGGCATACCTACGTTCATCAAGACGCTGTTTGCCTACCTTGGTCTTCCCACTTCCGAGAAGACGCAGTGGGAACCCTTGGACGAGGTACAATACTTGGGATACGTCATCAACAGCAAGGACTTGTGGATGGGAGTGCCGAACGACAAGAGGGAAAGACTACTCAAGTCTATCCTCCAGCTCCTGGCGGACGTGCATTCCGCACAAGGGGCTTCGGTCCAGCAACTGCACTCAACTGCATCTTCGTTGATCAGTCTCAAGCTGGCGCTCTCCAACGCACAGCTGATGACTCTAGAAATGATGGTGACTGTCAACGCAGCCAACAGAATCGATAGGAGAAGCGTCACTACACAGAGCGGGTCAGAACTAAGCCAAGAACTGCAGTACTTGCTTCACATCCTGAGGGATCCTGCCAAATGCAGACGTGCAATATTTCAACCTCGACAGGACGTCGAGTTGAGGGTGGATGCAGGCGATTTCGCGGTTGGGGGCCATGTGCTTGAAGAAGACGTAACAATCCCTCTACTATCTGAATTGATCGGTAATTCATCGACGGAACGAGAGCTCTGGGCTGCGACTGTGATACCTCTCCATTTCAGATCCATCCTTCAGAATCGTAATACAGTCCTCACTGTGTTCGACTCAGCTAACGCAGTCATAGACCTGCAAAAAGGTGTGTCCAAGCGACCACACCTCACACGTCTCTGCAAGATGGTGGACGACGTATATACAGGACAGCTCAACATACGAAATAACTTTGGGGCTGGGTCGAGAGAGCTAACAACACGAGGGCAGACAGAAACTCCAAGGCGCTGACCGCATGCTTGACAAACCTGACTGTCCATCCAGATGTCATGGGAAGGCTTATCATACGTTGGCGCCTAGAGGGCCGCGATGTTATCAAATTTCGGACAAATAGTGCAGTCAGTCCTTCTTGCCATGAAATCCCGCAAAAGGGTTGCATTTGTCCTTCCGCATTAGCCAGCCAGACCTTGGTGGCCACAGATTCTAGAACATGCAAGAGATTCATTTAGTCTGCCACCAGCATCATACACTCTAACTCCAACGTGGCACAAACACCCATATCACGTGCACAGACCATCATGGCACATGCTTGCAGTGCTGTTTGATTTTACTCATAAAATAATTTTACGCCCTGCAGGGACAGCAATACTAGATGACGACGAGATAGCGATCTGGGCAAGCCAAGCGGGCCGGAGAGACACCACAATGGAAACATACAAAGCTTCCCTCCTGCAATTCCTCAAGTGGTGCGTGCAGCACGGGCGTATCTTCTTTCCTGCCTCAGACAAAACGATTGCACACTATTTGAAATATATGTCGGAGAGTGGGTATGCACAGTCAATAATCACTGGCCACCTGGCTGCAATTAAATCCCAATACGCACTGCACACTAGTAACGACCCGACCGAGAGTCTGCTAGTGCAATTGGCCAAACAGAGAGCGGTAGCAGAAGCTGTACCGGGGAGAGAGGGGAAATACCCCTTATTGAGGGACGACCTGCTCAAGATACTACAATTACAATTGGTGACATGGAGGGACTGCAGAGATGCTACGTTAATATTACTGCAGTGGATCTCAATGGCGCGCGTCAGTAACATTGTAGCATTGAAGGTATCGGACATCATGTTCCACCATATCATCATCGGGAACAGCCCGTGCGAGTACATGGTACTCAGGTTCGAGAAATTGAAAAACGCGGAAGGCGAGAAGCTTGTCTTTATCAGCCAAGGGAACCAATCATTCTGCGCTGTCATGTGGGTCGGAGCATACCTCAAATACATAAAGGACACGTTCAAGGATTCATTCACCGACAGCTCTCCTCTTTTCTTCAAGCTATCTAGCAACGCATTGGGAATCTGAGTGCTGGCACCCCATCAAGTCTCTTGAAAAAGAAAGTTGCTGCAATTGGATTGGATCCAGCGATATACGCATCCCATTCAAATAGAATCGGGTCCGCGACTGAAGCGGCTTGTTTGGGAATGAGAATCTACACAATAAGAAGGCAAGGACTGTGGTCAGACAAAAGTTCGTGCGTGTACAAATACCTGCGTGACATAAGCTTGGAAAGCAAGCTAACAATCACACGTGTCTTACAGACCGGCAACGTAATCAACTAAATCGACCCTCTCTTACGCGAAAGCTGGTTTTTTATTACTATCACGTGTCAGTTAATGATGGCGCACAGTATTGTCTGCATTGGAAGAGCATAAATATTTTTTTTAGTAAATATTGATTTGGAAACACACTAGATTGACATACAGCTTGCGGATTTAAATTGTGTTGGGACGATATGATGTAAAATTGTAACCCTGCCTATAGATACTATTGTATAAGCACTACCGCTTGCTACTGTAACTGATAGAGTATTATTGTGTGCCAAGTGTCAACCATTGCAAAAGAAAGTCATATACATTCCCTACTTTTTAGTTAAATACATTTTACAAACATAACAGAGACAGGCACATGGGTCGATCATAGAAAAACGGGTGCTGCGTCGGTTCGACACTATCAGTATGTACTTACATCCATATCATAAGAGAATCAACACCAAAAACGTAGGTGCTGACAGCATTTTGAAAAAACATGCAATTGTTTGCAAGAAAACGCTAAACATTACAACATAAAACGACAACCACATACTATCAAT
>WBZZ01002588.1:0-27500 GCA_019918135.1 Paulinella micropora | reverse complement strand
CGCTGGGCCCTGGGCGCTGGGCGCTAGGCGCTAGGCTAGGCTAGGCTAGGCGCTAGGCTAGGCTAGGCTAGGCGCTAGGCTAGGCTAGGCTAGGCTATAGCTATGACTATAACTATAACTACAACTATAACTAGGCTAGGCGCTAGGCTAGGCTAGGCTAGGCTATAACTATAACTATAACTATAACTACAACTACAACTATAACTACAACTACAACTATAACTATAACTATAACTACAACTATCACTACAACTACAACTATAACTACAACTACAACCACAACTACAACTACAACTATAACTACAACTGTAACTACAACTGTAACTACAACTGTAACTACAACTGTAACTGTAACTGTAACTGTAATTGTAACTGTGACTGTGACTGTGACTGTGACTGTGACTATGACTGTGACTGTGACTGTGCTATTGCTATGGCTATGGCTATGGCTATGGCGATGGCGATGGCGATGGCTGTCACTGTCACTGTGGCTGTCACTGTCACTGTCACTGTCACTGTCACTATCACTGTCACTATCACTATCACTATGACTATGACTATGACTATGACTATGACTATGACAATGACAATGGCTATGACTATGGCTATGGCTATGACTATGGCTATGGCCATGACAATGACTATGACTATGACTATGACTATGACTATGCCTATGCCTATGCCTATGCCTGTGCCTATGACCCTGACCCTGACCCTGACCCTGACCCTGACCCTGACCATGACCATGACCATGACCTTGACCATGACCATGAACCATCACTATCACTATCACTATCACTATCACTATTACCATTACTATGACCATCACCATCACCATCACCATCACCATCACCATCACCATGACCACGACCACGACCATGACCATGACCATGACCATGACCATGACCATGACTATGACTATGACTTTGACTATGACTATGACTGACTGTGACTACTGTGACTGTGACTATGACTATGACCATGACCATGACCATGACCATGACCATGACCATGACTATGACCATGACTATGACTATGACTATGACTATGATTATGACTATATGACTACATGACTTATGACTATATGACTATGGCTATATGGCTATGTGGCTATGTGGCTATATTGGCTATGTGGCTATGTGGCTATGTGGCTATATGGCCATGTCACCATGTCACCATGTCACCATGCTGTGTCACTGTCACTGTCACTGTCACTATCACTATCACTGTCACTATCACTATCACCTCACTATCACTATCACTATCACTATCACTACATGACTATGACTATCACTATATGACTACACTATGACCATGACACTATGACTATGACTATGACTATGACTATGACTATATGACTATGACTATATCACTATGACTATATGACTATGACTATATCACTATAACTTTATCACTATCACTATAACTATCACTATAACTATCACTATAACTATCACTATAACTATCACTATAACTATCACTATAACTATCACTATAACTATCAATATAACTACAACTACAACTACAACTGCAACTATAGCTATAACTATGACTATAACTATAACTATAATTATACCTATAACTATACCTATACCTATACCTGTCCTATACCTATACCTATACCTATACTACCTACCCACCTATCTACCTACCTACCTATCTATCTATCTATCTATCTATCTATCTGTCTATCTATCTGTCTATCTATCTATCTATCTATCTATCTATCCATCTGTCTATCTATCTATATTTCCTCGTGTCTGTGTACTAGCCCATGTTGGAGGCCATGGTGAGCGGAAAGCGGCTCAAGCAGACTCAGACTCAATGATAACTTACCTACTCTCTCAAATCAGGCTGTCGAATAACTCTTAGTGATCAAGTTGAACACAAATGGTAAGAAGGGTGGAATGGGGGACGCGATTGTACCAGTGGCAGTGAAGAAGCTTAATTGCTATTCAAGTAATATTTATATTCATTTTTCATGTGAAAAACTCTCGAAAGAAGTGATATCTCCAAGCACAGGTTATTGACATATACAGCAGTACTGATTGTAGATATTGCCTGTATTGACCTTGAGAAAAATGATACAGTATCTTCGCGAAATGTTCGCCATGATAGTCAAGTTCAAGTCAGAAATTCTCAGTGGTACCGTAATAACAAACCGCTCCCTTTTTTGGAGTCTCGCTGCAGTGAGACTGACTAGCTACTATATAGTAATATTAATTAAGGTTACTAACTCGAAATTCGCTATCCCAGCGGCTCATAACCGTTGATTAGGTAAATACCCGGTCACTCACGGACCTAATACCTTATACGCCGGTTTGCTGAGAGACTCAGTTAGAAGCCACGATACCAATCGACACTTTCAATCCGCACATAGATAGCAGAACTGACAAACTCTAAGGTAATAACTTGATGAAACTAAAATAAAGTCCGCACGACTGTAATTATTACTCAATGGTCTGTAATTATTACTCAATGGTTTTGAACTCCTTCCCCTCAATTTTTTTTTTCTGCAGTATGTCAAGAACAAACGTACTATTAATAAAAAATACAAGCAACGTGGTGCTTTATTCCCCCCTTGATCTCATTATTATTATTATTATTATTATTATTATTATTATGGACACCGTGATAGCCCAGTGGTCAAGTTCTACCATCTGGGCCCTGTCGCCAGTTCGATTCCCGTCGGTGCCACCAGTATTTTCATTGAACATACCGATCCGTCTGGACCAGTATTTTCATTGAACATACCGGCCCGTCTGGAAGTGTTGGAACTGCCCTTGCGGGGGTGTCATTAGAGCTTATCGTCAATTCTTCGTACTCCCCTCACTGGTGAGACGGTGGAGGCGCATGTGCAGAAATGCATCAGCCATTGACAGAGAAGCACTATTATTATTATTATTATTATTATTATTATTTTGGAGTGTTGACTGTGACATATTTGAGGGAAATCCCGATGAAAAAACCTAGTCACACTTGCTAAACAGAGTTCCAGCCCAATGGCCTCAAGGCGTTAAACTGTGACGCCAACTCGTAACCCTTTGGTGGTAGATGCTGGGGAGGAGGGTCGTTGCGCGCGTAAAAGATCTTAAACTCCGCATATGCTGGTTGATAGCCCAGGACCCAGCAGACACCAGATTGTTATGGTTGGGGTTTCGAGGCAGCTCTAGCAACCGCGCTTGGTGTATGCACTTGCACATTCGGTGACGTCTTGCAAGAGGTTGCTGGGACTGCGGAATAACCTCGGCTTAGTGCAGTCTTGCCCTCAGGAGCTCCATCGGTGGCCCCGATCATCAGGCGAGAGACTGACACGGGGGGGTGGAGGACCTCGAACAAGGGTATTGGAGGCTTATGTCCGTTGAGGATATGCCATTAGCTGCATCAGTACGCCTCAGATATAGTATTATTATTATTATTATTATTATTATTATTATTATTATTATTATTCACAGGGAGATCGTAAGTACATTGTCTTTTTTAATGACATACCTTTGTATAAGACGGATATCCTATGATATAGTATTAGGGAGCCAGTCCTAATAGCTATATCCGAAGTCGAGGTGTATGTACCCGACCCTGCGATATACCGACACAAGTAGAGATTGACCGTGCTCAGGTACGACAGTATATAATCTATCGTAAAAAATAATTTAATGAAAGTTTCAGAGAACATTTCATTTTCGAGAACATCATCCCAGGACTTGGAAAGGGTCATACCCGGGAACAACATCGCTCAATACACTAGCGATCCCCGTATACGGTGTAGTATCATCGTCGATCGACCTTTCGCACTCGTATGTTGTGATCGAATGCCAAGTTATATCACTGAGTCTTTTTAATATTCATATTGATAACTGATGCATGATCAAATCATGATACGCCGTGGGCAATCAATCAGTTTATTTGAGACGCATAAAGAAAAATAGTTTCTTTGTCACTGCCTTCGTCGTCTGGCGCGGATTTCTTTGCCTGGCGGAGGACCACCAGCAAAAGTCAGATCGAACTTTGACTGTTCGAGAATGTCCCAGATCTTATTAGGGATTCCGCCCAACGATAATTCAAAAGGGACATCAAGCACTCCTCTTGGCAGTGTCTGAATGGTCCACGCAGTGTAATCCTTGTCTCTGGGAGTAATTGTATCATCCCATGTCTCGAGACTTTTTGCGTCTTTATATACTGGCAGATAATGTCTTGCGTTTGGATCCTCAACCGGGTCCATACTTCTCCAGAACTGGAGTATCGGTTGTACTATCTTTGCGGCTGATGATATTTTGAGTGTCCGTGTGACACGCATCTGTCGTGGGACCGCCACGACCCGCATCAAGTATAAGTCTGAGAGAGTGTCATCAGCGACATGTTGTTCCGCTGGTCTCATCAGATAGAAAACATTTTTCACCCATGCGATGGTTGCTATCGCATCGCCTTCCTTCCATCGCTCATGGACAATCTCAACGTTGCCCGCGTTTGGATCAGTGTCCGTCCCCTCCTCCTCCTGGTGGACGTCCTTTGATCTCATCGACCTCATCGCCTTCCTCGGTTGGTCGTTGATAAGATCATTCCGCGCTCTCCTTAGCTGCGCCTCTGTGATCTTCTCCTTCTTTCCGCTAAACTCTCGCGGAGACTTGGACTGAGTCCCCACCGCGCTTATGCGGTCAGTCTTCTTCTTGCTGTCCACCTCACTCTCCTCCTTCTCAGCTATCGGTGCCCGATAAGCATCGTCTTGGTCTATGCCAGCCTCCTTGTGGATGGGCGGCACCTCTTTGAAATCATCCTTCATCCGTTTTAACGCCTCCTCAACGGATTCATCTTCCAGTAAGAAGGGATCATACTTAATCAGCCTTCTTACATTCACAATTTGCACCTTCCCTCTACCCCTGATCTTGTAGTTCAGAGGTCCCGTCTGTTCCATAATCTGATAAGGTCCTCTCCAGTGAGTGAACAGCTTAGAGCTGACTCCCTTCGGGACTTGAGGATGGTACAATAGTACAATATCCCCGACCTGGAATTTGATCTGATCCAAGTGCGCTTGTCGCACCCCTTCAGCATCAGTCTTTCGGCGCTCCGCCTCTCTATGCGCCCTGACTATTTGTTCCGCCTCCATCTTCACTCTAAGTCTCATCCCAAACGACTCATCCGCATCCGCCCAAGTGTCTTTTGGGTGAAGGAGCGAAGTCGGGATATCAGGCTCACGCCCATATACTAACTGATATGGCGAGATTGAGCTCTTCGAGCCTCCTAACGCCGTAGAGGGTAGACAGTTCATTGCAAACGCAAATGATGGTGCTGCCTCGACCCATGCTCTTTGATTCTCCTTCTTCGTGCAATACATCTTTAGCGAGGCTTTGAGGGGTCTGTGTACCCGCTCGATTTTCCCATTTGCTCGCGGGTTATAGGCAGTAACATATTGCCATTTCATCCCGTAATACTTAGATAGTTTGTCGATGACCTCGTTATTAAAGTCCGAGCCTCGATCAGAACATATCTTTCTTGGTACTCCGATCTGTGAGATGATCCTATCGATCAGCGCCTCGGCCGTCGTCTTGCCTGTAACGTCTTTGACAGGGATGATCCACACATAGTTGGTGGCTCTGTCAATAGCCGTAAGGAGGTATTTGTAACCATCCTTCGATTCTGGGAAAGGTCCCACATGACCAATGTGTATAAACTCAAACATCCCCGCATGAAGAGGAAATTCGCCAATCAGGCCGAAATTTGCCTTCAGTGGTGTTTTGTTTATCTTGCACGGGATGCATGCATCCACCGCCTGATCTATCTCCTCCTTCATCTTCTTCCACCAGAATCGCCTCGCTACGAACATGTGAGTTCGTTGTCGACCCGGATGCGCCAAAAGTGGGCAATTGTGGGCTGCGACAAATATAAATCGTTTCAGACTCTCCGGTACCCAAAGGGTCCATTTGTCCGGCTGTGACGCATAGCGACCGTGAAGGCCCTTGTACCACAGTAGACCATCTCTCCATCCCATCTCCTTCATCTGATCTTTGATCGCTTTCGTCATCCGTAGCTCATCCGGGTTCTGATATAACTGTATCAGTTCTTTAAACTCCGGATCTTGAGCCTGTTGTTGCCTCCATGCGGTAGGCGAGGCTATATGGATAGTACCATCTTCTAGCCGTACCCCGATTCTTTCCGGGTCATCGTCTAGGTCACTTCTCCGCTCTTGAGGAGGCTCCGCATAAACTTCCTGCGTCTCCTCTTCCTCTCTTATGTTCGCCTTCGCATTCTCATATACCTCATAGGACCACTCAGCGTCCTCCTGGGTATGTAGCTCACAACATATCCCGTGATCCGGGCCTTGTGGACTGTACCGTAGACCTGTGCGGTCATATCGGACTCCACTCACCATTTCCATCGCCTCAATGTGGCTGACCTCATACACCTTGTCAGTGGACAAGTCTTCCATCTCCACCGTGGACACCAACGCCGATACTTCTGAGTTAAACTCTAGCCTAGAGAGGCTATCAGCGACCACATTTCGCTTTCCCGGTAGATGGACCATTGTGAAATCGAAACAAGACAAGAACGCTTGCCACCGCGCCAGCCGTCCCGTCTGTTCATGATTCATCAACCATAACAGGTTATGATGATCAGTTCTGATAGTAAATTGAGGTCCTCCCCACAAACACTCTCTGAGCCTCTTGAGGGCCCATACTACCGCCAACGCCTCTCTTTGCCTTGTGCAATAGTTTCTCTCGGCCGCACACAACTTCCTACTAATAAACATGATTGGGCGTAATTTCTTCTCCTCATCCTCTTGTTGTAATACAGCCCCAATCGCAAACTTAGATGCGTCTGTATCGACTACGAATTGTTTCGTAAAGTCTGGCATCGTTAACACCAGTCCTCCGTCTCTCGGGTCTTTGTAAATGAGATCTTTGAGCGCATGAAACGCTTGCAAAGCCTCTTCGTCCCACTTCTCAAAGTCTCCAAAATCTATCATTTTCTCCACTTTAGCCCGTGTTGCACCCCAATCGGATATAAACTGGCTATAGTATTGCGCCATCGCAAGGAATGAGTGCGATTCTGTGCGGTTCTTCGGTATCGGTCGATTCATAATCTCCTCCCTCTTCTCTTTGAATATCGAGACTCGATTATGGGAGATCTCGTACCCTAAGTATGTCACACTCGTCTTGGCAAGTTGACACTTCTTTAGATTGCACTTCAGGCCAAAAGCTCCGATGCGCCTGAATATATCGGACAAATGATCGATATGCTCCTCCATTGTGTTAGAGTATACGATAATGTCATCGATATAGCAAAATGCAGATTCTCTCGCCTTCTGTCCCCGCCTTCTCATAAAGCCACCGTCAGACAAATCATCGTACTGACTGCTCAACATCTTCTGCATCGCCTTCTGGAAAAGTCCTGGGGCTTGCTTGAGGCCCATCGGAAGCACTTTCCATTGATATATTTCCATACCCACCACAAACGCCGTCAGCCATCTGGACTTTTCCTCCAGTGGTATCTGCCAGAAGCCATTCTTAAGGTCAATGACCGAATAGAATTTTGCATTCCGCAGTACTCTCCTTCCTTCTTTTAATGTCGGGAGAGGATTTCTCTCTTCCTCCAGCACCTTGTTAACACGAGCATAGTTAACTGTCAGGCGCCATTCTCCTCCTGGCTTCGGCACTATTCTCGGTTGTGAGACTATTGAGGATGTTGATCTCTCAATAAAGTCCTCATTGAGCAGCTGTCTTGCTAGCTCCTCCGCTATCTTCGCCTCATGTATACTCAAATTCGCCCTTCGTGGTGCCGGTGACGGCTCCGCACCCGGTATTTTGTAAATAACCGCAGTGAAATCTTCAGGCTTGACACCACCTGCATGTGGAGGGTCAAAAATTTCCTTGTTCGCCTCTAATTTGGCTTTTAAAAGCTCCTTCTCCTTCTCCGTGCCTACTCCTTCTTCCAATATTTTCCGCGCCGCCGCTTGAAAATCTTCATCAGACATCTGCTTATGTTGCTTGAGGGGTTCTCTGTCCTCCTCCAAGCCTAAGTCCTCTTCCGAGACATCATCTAGGCCCGTCTTTTCATACGTGACCGTGTCCGGCTCATCATCTTTACCGAGCTCCACCAGCATGTCAATGAGTCTCACGTAGTGCAAAGGAGCTTTACGGGTGTAAAAACCATCAAAACATGTGAATGCTTGCGGTATCAATTTCAACTTGTCGAGGTCTCTGAGCTTCCGCTTGTATGCACTGCTCTGCTCACGAGTTCCCATACGACAAGCCACCACTAGCTGTTGCTTGTGAGAGGGTACCGGTATAGGATGATCAATAAGCCGGTCCCTTATTTCCTGCGCCCATATCGCCTTCTCATTATATGGCAGGATAATAGTATACGGCTTATTATTTTCGAATAAAGTCCGTAAGCATTTCTTCACTTCAGACAGTGAACGCGGCCACGTGGGCTCGTCACCCCAGAAATCAGTAATAAAACTTTTAATAGTTTCTGGTGGAGTATCCGGGATTCGCCCCGTTCTCCTTGGTACAAACGCCTCCCTTTTTTCTTCTCCTACTTTCGCATGGAAACAGTATCCGTTAGTAATATGGACATCTGTTCCTACTCCTTCCGCGAATCTCGCCAACGACGGGCTTCTTTGTGCGACACATATAATCTCCTCCTTTCGCTTCTCGATTAAGTCATCAATAGACTCTTTGTCCAAATGGCATGTCGGAACTGTGACAGTGCACACTTGGGATTCCCAATTGTCGGTCCAGGACAGTTCATCCGGTCTTACGACATGGGGGTGAACGTACACCTCAAGTGCCTCATGTGCGATGGCCATCTTTTTGTGATCCGTCGCTAGACTCAGCTCATAAGCCTCATAAGAGTCAGTAGCGTTGAAGGGATCAATATCGTTCTTTTCTCCTCTTTTTACTCCATATATCACTCGCCGTGCGGCGCAATCAATCACAGCCCCCATCGTAGCCAATTGGTCATACGATAGTAATATTGACCCGTGATAACCGGGGACGACATAGAGGTCCATACGGTGTACTCGTGCGGATTTCAATTTAAAGGTCAGTGTGATGATTCCCGTGATATCCGTCCGGCTGCTCACTCCTTTGAGAGTGCCAGTTGACTTTTTCATATTTCCGTCCACCCAGTCCCGTTATCGATTTAAAAACTTCCGGCCGACAATATTAATATTCGCCATCGTATCATTACCAACTTTTAATATTGTCTTCAATGTTTCACAATAAAGTTCCGTATAACACAGAGCATCGGGCCTGTGTATATTGGCTGCGAGAACAAGAACTTTACGTTCCAAATTTTGGAGTCTTGTCTCTAAGTTTTTCAACTCCTCCTTCTTCTCCTCCTGCTTCACCTCATTAACATTGTTATTATTCTGCGGTACTGGTGCGTTTACTATTTGAGCGACATTGTCTTGTGGTACTTGAGTACACACATTGTCTTTTTGCTCGCCACCCGCCGCGATCGTAGACATTGAGTCTGTTCGTGGTTGTTTGCTTGGCCGAGGCGATACGTCTGCCATTGGCCTCCTCGCCTCCATCGCAAGTCTCGCCTTCCTATTTGCATCAGTTATCATTGGTAACCGTGATGTATGAACGGGTATGAGACTACCTTGGGGCTGCAGTCTCTGTGTGCCCACATCTTTGTATTCAGATTGAGGAAGCGTTGGCCCATTCTGCACAACAGCATTAGAAAGCACTGTGACTTTAGGGTTAAACTTCACAGTCTTCTCCTTCCTCTCTTCTTCCCCCTCCAGTCATTCCACCACCTCGAAACGATTACCTTGAGTAGTGTCCGGGTAGGATGACGTATCGGTCTCCGAGGCAGTGTTGTAGGCCTGAGCTCGACCGAAATTTGGGTTGGAGCTTGCCCACGAGCCTCCTCCTCCTCTGGGTGGGGGGGCTGGAGCTCGAACAGCTCTCCCTCCATAAGGGGTATATCCCCGACCTCCTTCTCTTCCTCTCTGAGGGGTTCCCTGCCACCTCGAGGCTCCTCTCCATGTTCCTCGTCCTCGTCCTCCTCCTCCTCCTCCTCCTCGTCCTCCTGCTCCTGCTCCTCCTTCTCGTCCTCTTTGAGAGGCCTTTAAGTTCTTTTGTCTCTCCCTTTCCTCCTTCTTCTCCTTCATCCTCTTCATGTAGGTAATGATTGCATCTCGTAACTCCTCATCATCACACATATTGGCATACCAACCTTCGTTCACAGCGGCAATCTGAAGCATATTGAAAAGGCCCGGTTCCTTGCCTTCCGTCCTGCTCAGAAAATTTGCCCTTGCTGTTGGGTTCTGCCTATCATGATTGAAAGAGCAGTCTCTGTTCTCCATCTGTGCCTTACACTGCAAGCCCGCGAACCACCTCCAACATGCGGTCTTCAGGTCTGGCTCTCTCTGTCTCTTCCAACCGGCAACTCTGTTTGTGTACGTGGCTTGTGCGCCAACAGGTACACCGCCTGCCTGTGCCGTATGTGCCTCCGTGAGTGAGTCCATGTTTGAGCATGCACTCATCACTTCTTGAAACAGTGCTGACGGAGCAACGCTTTGAACCGTATTTTCGAACATGTGTGTCTCGAGGAAGTTCTTGGACTTCACTGAGCTAAACGTCGAGCATTGTTGTATGAGCTGAGTAAGCTTACTCTGGTTAACTGTGTGTAACGCCGAGAAGAAATAGAGGATGATCGACTTGCGGCCATAGAATAGCCCATAGGAGGAAACTACCTCCGCAAGGGTCGCCGCCAAGCCAACAGCACTCCTCAAACTCATCGCCACTGTCTCAAAGATTTCAAATCCTATGAGAGTACCAGTGCAGAGATGCTGGTATCCATGAGATTGAAAATATGAAATGAGTGTGGCCACCGCCAGTTCACACTGAGCGTCTAGGCCTGTTGTATTGTTTCTCTTAATCTCCTCCTTCTTTCTCAAAACCTTGTACTGTGTCAGATCAAATCCCTCCGAGACTAGAGATTGGTCAAAAAAAGTAACAAGGGCCTCGTATTCCTGCGTTTCGTCGCAAGGAAAAGCCTTCACGCAGGCATTGATCTCTTTGAGCTTGCTCAAAAGCGAAGCATCAGAGTCTTTGTCTGAGCTCGTCTTGGCATATAGCATGAGACTTGCCACTCCTCCTTTCTTCCCCTTGAAGGCATTTATGATGTTCTGTCTGTCCTTCTTCTCCGTGTTTGTGACCACCACCGTAGTTGAGCCCGGGGGTGCAGGGGCTGGTGGGGCAGGAGCTGGTGGGGTCAAATATGTCGGAGGGTGTGCCTTTGCACCACTCACTTTTGCTTTCATTCTTTCCAGTCTCATCGTCTTCTCGAACTCCTCATTCTCTTTCGCCTTCTTCTTCTCAGATATCACCAGCTTTTGAGCATGAGTGATAAAGGCCACCAATTCAGAAGCAGATCTGAGAAAATTATATTTCTCCACATATTGGTCAACGCCTGCTTTATTGGCGACCGGTGGTGCGTTACTAAGTGATTTAAGGACAGAGTGATCCTTGGTAGGAATCCATCTCTTCCATGCCTCCTTATGCAGTAACGCACCCATCAACAGTCTGATCTTGGTCAGAACTCTGTCGGTCTTCTCTAACTCATCAATCACAGGATGAGTTTCTCCTGCTGCCTTAATGCTTTTTTCCATCTCTGCCTTCCCCTCCTCCAAGGCCTTCATTTCCATCGTAAAAAAATGAAATATGCCACTCGAGTTTTTCGAACCCAGATTGGTCTTTATTTTTGTTACATCGACTGCCTCCTGACCAGTCGCGAGGAATCTGGCTATTGCTCTTGGGTTTGTGTACTGGAGGTAACCCTCACATCGTGGGCCGTATGAACGCTCCCAAATCAGGGTTTGAGTGTACACCCCAAAGATAGCATCGAGTAATTCAAGGTGGGTGTGCGTGTCCCCAAACTTGATATGCTGTATCTTCTTTCTCTTTTCTGGATCAGAGACCAGTTTGCCGAGGAGCTGTGCTGTGTTTGATAATAGGATATAGACATCCTTTTTAGCACGACTTTTCTCTCTTCTTTGATCCTGAGGGATCCACACATAGGTATCCTTCTCTCCCCCCATCTTGTTATCAAACTCTTCTTTAGTGAGGTCATAGTGGTCTTGCACCCACTGTTGTTCCTCCACTGTGATCTCCTCTCCATCACTATGAATCAAGTCGATCATTTTTCGTCCTCCTCCCGTGTAGGCAGGTGGTAAGGGATTACCATATGCTCCTCCTCCTCCCGTCTCTTCTTGCTCAAATCCTCCTTCATCTTCGTCTCCTCCATATCTTCCTTCATCATCCCAGCCCTCTTCTACTCCTCCTCCTACTCCTTCATCTCCTCCTCCTCCTCCTTCATTCAGTCCTCTTCCTCCTCCTCCTCCTGCTTCTTCTTCTTCTCTTCTTTGTTCTGCCTCCGAGAATTCACTCACTTCGGCGGTCTCTGTCGACAATATGTCGTAGTAGTAATTAACAGGAGGACAGTGTCAGCTCCTATGTTTGGCTTTTGTTCGTTTGTGTTCTGTTCCTCCTTCAGTCGATTGACTAGTGAAGAGAGAAACTAATAGAGAGGGTAGGATAAGATTCCCTGTCCTCTATGAAACACTGTTTGTATGTTTGTTTTTGTTTGAGAAAAATAGTCTTTGAGACTTTCTCCGATTTCTTGTTCTCCTTACTCAGATTACTTTCTCCTCCTTCTTTTCTATATTGTATCTAGTATGAGGCACTTGGACCTACACACATATAGTAATAGAGAAGCTAGAAAAGCTCTCCTTGATAGGTTCTCAGACCTACCTTTAGAAAACGATCAGAGATTTGCAAAAATACTCTGACGTATGTGTGAGATAATGCAGATAAATGCACAAACTAGAAGGGTAGAGTGTTGTGCTCCTGTCCCTATGCTTGTTTGTGTTTTGTGTGTGTTCCTTCACTCTTCTGTCCACCTCCTTCTTCTTGGTCTCTGTGTGAGAACAGCAAGAACGACAGAGAGTTTGTATCTGATGTCTCCTTGTGAGCACACAGATATGGATTGGGCTAGAGGGTACGAGACACCTGCTTGAGACCAATGAAATTATTTGTTTTGTGAAAGAGTTATGAAAGAGCTGTGTTGGAGTATTTGTTTTCGTCTGACGTCCCCGTGTGAGACAGGTCAGTGAAAATTCACTCTGTTGCCTGTGTGGCAAAGCAGAAAGAAATCACCCTAGTGATGTGGACTCCAAATGTAATGCCCCCAACGATAGCTCGTAAAAAGTCGGTAATACAACCAAACACAGTCCTCAAAAGATGAGAATGATGTCTCGTTTTATTAGCTCAGTGAAGCCAAAAAAGGAAAAAAACTCCCAAAAAAAGTTTAGCTCCTGGCAGTGAGGTATATGCCCTGCGGACCGAATATATTCTTTTAGCACCGAACCAGCAAACGTGGAGTCCCATACCTGTTTTTCTTTTACACCAATTTTGACACTTCGCTATCCCTATTCTTTGCAAGGTATAAGCAAGGAGAGAGGATCCATTGCACAAGACAGATAGAGGAATAAAGGGAGGGGAGGACGTGTGTGTTCTGTACCTATTTTGCTCATTTTCTGCCACCTATAAAGGCTAGAACGTGTGGCGAACAGACACGCACGACTCAATCTCTGTTGACACCTATTCATACCCACCCACTATCTTCTCCTCCCACACAACACAGCCAATAGTAACCACAGTGTGAGGACACAACAGAGAGATAGGACAGAAGGGTAGAGTGTAGTTGGTTGAGGGAGCAAACGTATGCAGCCGTAACGAACTCCCACACACCTACAAACCACGTCATATTTCCTATCTATCATCAAATAACAGACTGCACAGACAACCAATTTTGTCTTCCAACAACAATACACACTTGTTCTGTCATTTCAAGCTCACTTCCACGCATTCCAATTGCACAAGGGAGCAGAGAGCTGATATAAACAGACAGAAAACAGGAAATGAGTGCTGTGCACCAAAGTCTGTTTGTGCAAACTAGTCCATACCTAGCCCTAACATTGCAGCTAATTTGCAGGGGGTTGAGAGGCTAGTAGGTGGACATATAGGCCACACAGGTGGGAGACAGAGTGACGTCAAAAAGACGTTTCGTTTGTTCATTTTTGACGATTCCAATTTCGTCGGAAATTCCAAGCAACAAACCACTCTAATACCTACACACATTATTCCCTCCTTACCCACCTACGACAAATAGTTCACCAAGGGTCAGAAGGAGGATTTAAGAGCAGCGTTCCTATAGTAGAGCCTCAGGGAGTCATCAACTACTCCGCACTCGGTAGATTCGTTCCCACCCACACATACACAGAACTTCTATTACTGGAAAAAGACGATAAGGAGTCCCAAACAAGGACTGGGTACCCAATACAAGGGGTCCAAACGACAACAAGGCTTGGGCAACCAGCTCACCAGCATCTTTTCTCCTTCCTATTGGGGAAAGGGGCCTTGACTTCTGCACATTTCAGAAGTATCGTTTCCCTCCTATCCCTCAGCCACGAAGTCGTGTTTGTACCTATAGGGTGCCCCAGTTCCTATATTATGGAAGGTGTTTCGCAAGGCGTGAGCTTCCCCTACTAAAGGGGGGGGGGGGGGGGGGGGGTGAGTAACCTCAAACCTACCTACACGCATTACAACCCTTGCTTACATACACACAGAAAATAATAATAATAATAATAATAATAATAATAATAATAATAATAATAATAATAATAATAATAATAATAATAATAATAATAATAATAGTGCTTCTCTGTCAATGGCTGATGCATTTCTGCACATGCGCCTCCATCGTCTCACCCGTGAGGGGAGTACGAAGAATTGACGATAAGCTCTAATGACACCCCCGCAAGGGCAGTTCCAACACTTCCAGACGGGCCGGTATGTTCAATGAAAATACTGGTCCAGACGGATCGGTATGTTCAATGAAAATACTGGTGGCACCGACGGGAATCGAACTGGCGACAGGGCCCAGATGGTAGAACTTGACCACTGGGCTATCACGGTGTCCCAATAATAATAATAATAATAATAATAATAGTGTATCTCCTGCCAATTGCTGAGCCAAAAGGCCATGTGCATCCAGTCCTCCATTCCATAAGGAAAGTCTCCACACCAATCGGTGGAATAAAGGAAGTGACGGCATAGAACATTACTCTAGGAGCTTTATACCAATCAGCCCATGGAAAGGACCGATGGCCTATGTACTCCCTAATAATAATAATAATAATAATAATAATAATAATAATAATAATAATAATAGTGCTTCTCTGTCAATGGCTGATGCATTTCTGCACATGCGCCTCCATCGTCTCACCCGTGAGGGGAGTACGAAGAATTGACGATAAGCTCTAATGACACCCCCGCAAGGGCAGTTCCAACACTTCCAGACGGGCCGGTATGTTCAATGAAAATACTGGTCCAGAAATAGACCGGTATGTTCAATGAAAATACTGGTGGCACCGACGGGAATCGAACTGGCGACAGGGCCCAGATGGTAGAACTTGACCACTGGGCTATCACGGTGTCCATAATAATAATAATAATAATAATAATAATAATAATAATAATAATAATAGTGTATCTCCTGCCAATTGCTGAGCCAAAAGGCGATGTGCATCCAGTCCTCCATTCCATAAGGAAAGTCTCCACACCAATCGGTGGAATAAAGGAAGTGACTGCATAAAACATTACTCTAGGAGCTTTATACCAATCAGCCCATGGAAAGGACCGATGGCCTATGTACTCCCTAATAATAATAATAATAATAATAATAGTAATAATAATAATAATAATAATAATAATAATAATAATAATAATAGTGCTTCTCTGTCAATGGCTGATGCAAATCTGCACATGCGCCTCCATCGTCTCACCCGTGAGAGGAGTACGAAGAATTGACGATAGGCTCTAATGACACCCCCGCAAGGGCAGTTCCAAATAATAATAATAATAATAATAATAATAATAATAGTGTATCTCCTGCCAATTGCTGAGCCAAAAGGCCATGTGCATCCAATCCTCCATTCCATAAGGAAAGTCTCCATACCAATCGGTGGAATAAAGGAAGTGACGGCAAAGAACATTACTCTAGGAGCTTTATACCAATCAGCCCATGGAAAGGACCGATGGCCTATGTACTCCCTAATAATAATAATAATAATAATAATAATAATAATAATAATAATAATAATAATGATAGTGCTTCTCTGTCAATGGCTGATGCATTTCTGCACATGCGCCTCCATCGTCTCACCCGTGAGGGGAGTACGAAGAATTGACGATAGGCTGTAATGACACCCCCGCAAGGGCAGTTCCAACACTTCCAGACGGACCGGTATGTTCAATGAAAATACTGGTCCAGACGGACCGGTATGTTCAATGAAAATACTGGTCCAGACGGACCGGTATGTTCAATGAAAATACTGGTCCAGACGGACCGGTATGTTCAATGAAAATACTGGTGGCACCGACGGGAATCGAACTGGCGACAGGGCCCAGATTGGTAGAACTTGACCTCTGGGCTATCACGGTGTCAATAATAATGATAATAATAATAGTGCTTCTCTGTCAATGGCTGATGCATTTCTGCACATGCGCCTCCATCGATAATAATAATAATAATAATAATAATAATAATAGGCTTCCTCAGACTATAGCATCAGATCCAGATCCTGGACATGTGCCTCCATTAATAATAATAATAATAATAATAATAATAATAACTATCCCTACACAGACAACGAACGAACCCAACACCTACCGACCACACGCTGCTTACAACAAGAGTGCCAACAGCTAACGTCTTGCCCAAAAACAAGGTGCTGCCACCCCAGACAAGACGGCTGCCAAAAGACGCCTTGTCCCCCACAGCGATAACTCGCCACCTGTTCGTACTCGACGTATTCCCAAAAAGAAACGTCTCCCGATAAACGAACCAACTGTGTGGTAGGCCGTACCAACCATGGCCAGCATGTGGGACTCCCCCACACAAGAAGCTGACATGTCATCCACTGACAATACAGGAGCAGCTGACGACACGAACACTGGTCCCTTCCAGACACCCATGCCGACTCATGACGCGAAAAATGCACCACCTACCCCTCAATCCCCATGGAGGGACGCTGGGGGTGCATTGACCTTAACAAGAACTTCGATTCCCTGCGTCCCTGTCTCTCAGGCTAGCTTGGACATGACGGGACCCATGGGATGGCCTGCTTCTCCTGCTGTCCCTCAACCACAGTACGCCTTTCCATTGGCAGCCCCTCATATTCATAATAATATGTATGGGGACATCAACCATTGGTCAAGGGCTACCATAGTGGTGGAGGGCAAAAACAAGGTGATATGTCTGATGTCCAGTGGCCCACAGTTCATAGAAACCAAATCAGTGGAGCTTGTTACACTCTGGGAGGATGTGTGCATGTTCTGGGACAGGCTCCTCGACGAGGCCTGGCCCACATATCACCAACAAATCCCACGGTTACGACAAGCACTCTAGTGCAATAAAATACGCCAATGAGCATCCAGCTCTCACTGTTGCTGTGTCTGCACCCGATGCCAATAACGTGGACACCCTCTATTGGCCCGATGCCAATTACCTCAACCGCCTCCAAGCCAACCTTAATATGATAAGGGTCACAGTCACTCTCAAGGGCCTTGACAATGTCACTGGGATGTGGGACCGTGTGTTGTTAGTACAAAAACACTGGCGGGATGGGCCCACCATCCACCCCAGCCTATGACGAGCTCGTCCATTTCCTTGACGAGGTGGAAACCACGGCTGGCCCTTTTGCCAAGGTACCAGTGTTCCTCACATGGCTCGAGATCCGAACTTGTGTTGGGACTCCTTGACAATTCCGACCCGCCGCGGATACCACAGTCCAAGTGGTCCTTCATCCGGCAGCTACTCTTTACGTGACCAACTACCTCACAGTGGCGGACCTAATCCTCCAAGGCCATCTCCGACTGTCTATGGATCCAAATCGCCGTACACGCGCACGTCGTGGGGGATGACCGAGGGGCCTCTGTACCGGGTGGTAGTTCGATCATCACTTTTAGTCGTGTATCCAGTCGACGGGGTGCAGCAAATGAGTCCAACCCAGATAGGGACTCACACCTCGAACGCCGTCAGTCACCCAAAACAAAGTCCGAAGACGCCATCCATAAACGGGTGGACGCGGCGTTACGAGCTGTCCGCGATCACGTGAACTTTGATTTTGCGACACACACGCAATCGGCAAGACTCCCATATCGAGAGGGCCTTAAGCTCCTAATGGCTTATGCTGCCTTGGATCGAATTGTGGCTAGTCATGCGCTTACGGCTGCCGATGTGAAACAACTGCTGAACAGCCTTGTGGGTGGGTGGCCATCTCAGACGCTGCTCACCACAGACTGGCCCACTTGGCAGCTGAACGGCGAAGCTGGGGTTGCTCAGAGGAATTTCACAGTTGACCAGCTGCCCCAGTATATGTTACGCCAATTCGTATCCGCGGTGGACTGGGGGTATATAATTCACCCCAGTGTCACTGTCGACCTAGTACAGGACGCAGCCAGGCGAATGTGGGAGGACGATGTGGCCTATTCCTCCATCATCGACCTCCCGCAGAAGCTCCTAACCAACCTAGTGAAGTCCGATTTGCTGGCGGTCCTGAGAGGGATAGTGAAAGCCGAGCCGCAACAAGGGCGGACGGATGGCGAGACTTTTGTCCAGAATGTCCTAACCAAAGCACAGGACTTGGACAATACAAACTTCAAAATCACGCGGTTCCGAACTGATTGCATGTGCGAAGTTGCCCACTGGGTAGATGGTACCTTCGCTGCCAAAATCTTCACCTCCGATAAGATTGATGGGGCCAGGCGAGCTGACGTCTTGCTCAGGGCCATGACGATCACGGGCAGCACTCTCGAGGACCACCAGGCTAAACCGGGCCAAACGTTTGACGTGTGGACTTTCGTGACCGGTGGCAAGTGGTCCCACCACCGTCAATCGTGGTCTAGCTCGCCCAGGAGCCCTTATAGCTCCTCGAGCTCATCTAGCTCGTCGTACGTCCCGCCACCGCCCTCGCTTCCATTTGGGATGGCGAACCTTGGGGGGGGGGGGGGGGCGACCAACTCGGGAACCCCGATCACCGGCACGACCAACTCGGCGCCTCCGGCTACCGGGACGGCACACCCATATCTGCCTCCTCCACTGCCCATGACCTACCAGTACTACCCTGGGTTCGCATCTTCGCCACCGCTGTCACCACCTCCGGTTCCGTACCCCCCTACAAGGGGCGGGGACACATCCGAGGGCAAGACGGGCAAGAGAAAACATGGTGACAATAGCGTGATCAAACCGTTGTCCCATCTTCCACCGATCCCGGGCCCATACAATTGCACGTTCGGTCTCTTTAATAAGACTATTGCGGGACCATACTGGTCCACAAGAACCCAGGGGCGGAATGCTGCGACTACATGATGCACTCAGTCATCTTCAAACCGCTTGATGACCAAGACTGTGGGTTGCACCATGCCAATGGTCGAACTCCTGCCAATACCAACACCCACGCCAGGGTCATGAACGGGTGGAGCCACTAAAGTGGTACATCCACCGTTGGTACGTGGGGCGATCCAAGGTCAAGAGGGATGGCAAATGGGTTCCCAATCCTAAGGACAACCCCACCGGCGGCCTCCGCATTCCCGACATCAAACCCGATGGGACGACGTACTTCTTGCTACCTGGGCAAGACCCGCCCTGGTTTGCCCAGTACTCAGCCGAGGCCAAATCTCGGGCGGCCCAGTACCAAAGCCAGGGCAGGAAATACGACGAAGTGGCATGCTATATGCCGGGAAAGAGCACCTAATCGGTACCTTACATATATATACACACCCTCTCAGACCTCATATGCCCCTATGCACCATGCAGGCGTCAAAAAGGCGAAGACGGGAAACAAGAAGACCAAGAACAAATGATCTTGGGTCGCCCAACGCGTTGACGCCCAAGTCAGCGACACGTGGTGACTCGCCTTCGGGAGCGCCATGCTTGCTCCTGAGCGGGACAGAAACGCCATGTGATGACCGGTACCGACAAACAAAGGCGCCCGCCATAGTGACAGCCGCAGAGCAGCCCACCCTAGTGGCTCCGACTCTTCTTTTCCCGGTCCCGGCCCAATCGCCGGCCGAGACTCTGTACAGTCCCATAGAGGCTACGACCTCACCGATAGAGGATAGCGTTGAGACGAGGGATAAGGATCATATAGTGATGGGTAGCGACGACAACCGTCGGGAGCGTGTACCGAACGAGCCGGGCACGGTCGCTGACCTCACCATAGAGGTCGGTTTACCCATCCCTTACCCGAAGACACCGTCGCAAAGGCGACGCCGGCCGTCGATCCTGACACGATCACATCAAGTATATGTGATATGGGGGGGGGGGGTGGCATCCAATAAGCCCTCGGACCCTCGCGTAAGACGCGCGAGACCTATCAGTGTCCGGCAGGTAGAAAAACCCGCGCCTTGTGTGAACAAGGTAAGTAAAATGTATGCAGGGGCACAATCATGTAATAGATACACAGGGCCGACCCTATTAGGCCGGTGTACCAGTTTGACCAGGGGTACGGTTATTAGATCAGATATCAATCATCCACGCATACCACGCTCAGACGACAAGGCTATCCCATCACTGCCGGTCGGGTACACCCCTTCACCTTTCCAAGTGGCAACCACCATGATCCTACCCGCCACACAGGGTGACAAAGCCATCGCCCCGACAGTCATCCGTCAAATGTGCCTCACTCCACTGCACGACTCTGACCAACTCGGAGCGACGGCGCGGTCACAAGCGCGACAGTTTGCCGAGACAGAGTTGAGGCAGGCCTTGACAACCCGAGCCGAACCGGTAGACCTCCAGCGGAGGCACGGGACATGAGTTACACCAGATTATACTGGAAAGAACTCAATGGCTACCTAGATACCGGGAACGATAGCATGGCCCAAATCACGTTCGCGGGCAAACGCTTCATAGACAAATAATACATTGGACGTCTGTTTGATTTTACTAAGACAGGCCAACTCGGATACATCCGGGGTGCCAACGACGAACGGAGCGCGATCATAGGCCGCGTCCCGTTGACAGTCGAATTCCCATCCGGGATGTCTTATACCATTCATGTCTTAGTCGTCCCGACCTTCCCAGGCACCATCGTGTTGGACAAACCCGACCTCAAAATGATGGATGCACAGCTTATGCTGGGACAGGACATCATCAATTATGGGCGTGGACGACATGAGTCCGTATTTCCGATCCTAAAATCGGAAACGGACCTCCCACGGCAGCACCCATATGGCGGTAGGGCTCAGATCACACTGATACCACCGGCCCCTCCATTACCCTATGATGGACACCTCGCCGAGCAATCTCGTCCTACCCCACAGGGTACAGCCTGGGTGTACACCAATCTATACATCCCAGAGCCGGAGGACAAGCCGCCCGACCCATGGGAGGACTTTGAAGAGCTCGCGTCCAAGAGGGAGGCTCAGATCCTACTCCTGAAACGTCAGGAAGACTCTTGGCATGGTTTCGACCAGCCGGGTCAACTGACTAAGGGGGTCCACCAATACGTACGGGTCAAGACGAGCTTAGTATATTATGCTTCAAAAAGGCTGACGGAGGATGATGACGTCATGCTAAAGCTGAAGCAATGGTATCAAGGCACAGATCCGATACAGCCAAACAGCTTAAAGGCGGTGCCCAAAATATTAGCTGATCGCCTAGATCGGGGCGAAGAAATAACGATCATCCTTCCAATCCATCCCACCGTCATGTGGTGGAGAGATGTTTTGGATCGGGTCGTTGACGATCCTATTCCGATACCTAGCCGACAGTTCAAACCACTCATCGCTTTCCGCTTGGGGTCCGTTAAGGACAGGTTAGCATACCGTACCAAGCTCATGACCCGAAAGGTCGATGACTTACGGGAAACTGCATTCCAAATTTTCCCCGGCTTTTACCATAAGTCCGCGGCGAAACAATATGCCGAAATGATGACCGATCTACAGGAGTTTGCCTCTTGGGACATTCAATCCTCCACGCGATACCCTGGCTGGGACGCGAAGGACGAGGTTGAAGACCCGGACTCCATACTTGAGTACCCGAATGACCCGCGGGATCAAAAGCCCGTCGAAGGGATCATCGACGAGGTCATAGCGTGACAACAAGGATCGCCAGACTTCGTCAGGGACCTCAAGGCCCAGTACTTGAAGAACAAAACGTTGTTCGGCCCACTTGTCGCCGGTGGCGTGACCCATACCGCCGCCAGGATAGAACGACAGGTTAGACAGACCATGCCCCGCCTCTAGACAAAGGATCACGCCTCAGCTATAAAGAGGAACAGATATGTGAGGAAATGGTGCAGGACATGTTAGCCAAACGACTGATCGAACCGTCGTGGTCGGAATTTCGATCACATATCAGGCTAGCCCCGAAGCCGGACGGCAAACAACGATTTTGCATCAATTACACCAGGCGTAACAAGATCATTAAGAGCGTCGAGGCACCTATCCATCGCATGCGAGATGGTCTGAACAGGCTTCGGGAGGCCCAATTCTTTACCAAACTCGACCTAAAGAACGGCTTCTGGAATATACCGCTCGAAGCGGAAAGCCGCCCATTGACTGCCTTTGCCGTCGGAGGGAGACTGTACCAGTGGACAGTCCTCCCGATGGGACTGAAGACGGCCCCGGCAATATTCCAGGACTGTATGAACCAGCTCTATCGGACCCAAATTATGGGGACGCACAGTTCATAGAGACCTACGGTCACACGAACCAGTATAGCTTCTGCTATATTGACGACATCGTTATTTACTTCAGAACAGAGGCGGAACACCTGGCTCATGTGTCAGATGTGTTACGTCGCTTGGAGGCCTTCGGCCTGAGGCTGAACCTAGAGAAGTGCTCGTTCGCCAACGATCACATCGACTATCTAGGATACAGGGTTCAGGGGGGCGAAATAGTGCTAAAGCCGGAGAAGCGGGACGCCATTCGTTCCCTCCCGCGCCCCAACACATGCACAGCGCTACACTCTTTCCTTTGTATGGCCCAAGTTTACTCCGAATTTATTCCCAACTTCCAAGACTTCGTCAAACCCCTACGGGACTTCTGCCTTAAAGGTGACCCTATGGGGAGTGGCCCCCCGCGGCCGAAGAGACGTATAACAAGTCGAAGGAAGCCCTAACACGAGACCTCTTACAGAGGGCGGGTCAGTCCTAATTCTACCCGATTTCGAAAAGCGCTTTGAACTCGCCACTGACACATCCAAATATGCAGTCGGGGCGGTATTACAGCAATACGACTCCGCTCACAAACAACTCCAGCCTATCATGTTCGTCAGTAAAAAGCTGACACCCGAACAGATTAACTACTGCACACGACAGCGCGAAGCGCTGGCCATCGTGTGGGCATTTAGCCGGCTGCGATAGTACTTGTGGGGCGCACCGAATATACTAGTCCAAACTGACCATGCCAGCCTGAGATGGCTCATGGACAAGGAACATACGGGCCGACTAGCAAGATGGCAGTCGGAATTAGCCTTGTATGATTTCACCATCGAGTATATCAAAGGCAATCAAAACATGGTCCCGGAGAGCCTTTCCCGAATGCCGAGAGTCAAGGACTCCATCGGGGACGGACTTGACCGGTTCGCCATGTACACACCAACGGCATGCCTTGTCGGGTGGACTGGCAACGACGACTGGTTGGCCAAAAAACACACGCCGGGGTTCTTAGACACGCTGCCGACGGGTATGGCATATATAGCTACCAGCGCCATCAGCTGGCAACCGGGATATAAACCGGATACCCAAGAGCAGTTGCTGGAAAACCTCGAGTCTATCCGCCGCGTATGTTGCGCCAAGCACGACTGGCGGGATCTCCTCGAGGAGATTGATACGCAGACAGACATCCTCAGCGAAGGAGATATACGTGAGGGACAGACCCACGAACACGAACACTCCATGAACGCGTTCTTTGCCAATAAGAATCAGTCGTTCTGGGTGCCGAAACATGTTCACCCGTCTAGGTCTGCTATCATCGCTGCCGCGACCCAAACGCAACACACCCAGGATCACATCGGCCTGGTCACCAGCGCCCTACAGCTGGATGACATGGACATGACCTTGGCCACCCCTGCGGTATTTAGTAAATTCCAGGGATTCGAAGGAATGGGGCCCCTTTATATCTCATGCCATGGATGCCCAAAAGCATCCCGAGACAAGGGAGATCCACCTTCAGAAGAGGACCATGGTATGGCACGACGACCTCCTCTGGTACAAGTGGTCCGGAGGTAAGTGGGAAAAGACGCCGTCCAAATGGACGCTGTGGGTCCCTCCACAGCTCCGACGCTCGGTCTTGACCGCTACCCATCGCTCCGCCCTGAACTCCCACCTAGGAAGGGACAAAATGTCGTGGTTTATTTCACGGAAGTTTTGGTGGCATGGTATGCAAAAGGCCATTGCCGAAACAGTGGACACCTGCGAACACTGTAAACAAACCAAATCTCCGCATCAGAACTCTCAGAAGGGCCTGTATGGCGAATACAAGCTTACAGAAGATCTTTTTGAGACCCTGCACATAGACTTCGTGGGCCCATTACCACGATCAGAACAGCATAACTACCAGTACATCCTGACCGCCATTGACCCTTTTTCGAACTACGTGTTCGCGGTCCCGGTCAAGGAGAAGGACGCAGCATCGACATGCGAGGCATTGATTGATCACGTCTTTTGGTATACGGGAGTGCCCAAGAACGTATACAGCGATAGGGGCTCAGAGTTCACCAATGAACTCTCGGCACAGCTGTCTGCGGCGTGGGGATTTAAGTGGAAGTATGTCACGGCATACTCGCCGGAGAGCAACGGCAAGATAGAGAGGGTTCATAGGCCGCTCAAAGCCGCCCTCCAACAATATTGCCGTGATAACCAACATATCTGGCATAAGGCACTTCCGTCCTTCGTGTTCCCCATGAACAACACGGGCTCGAAGGCGTTGGGTGGGAAGACCACTGGCGCCTCCCCGCACTTGCTCGTGTACAGCCGCCACCTACGTATTCCGGAAGATATGGTGCTCCCGCACCGCCCGGAAGGCGGATTCCTAGAACACGAAGAGCTCTTCGCATGTCGCCTAAGGGTGATGGCGGAAGCTCAACAATATGTGGCCAAGGCCCGAGAGGCAGAAGAGGCCAGCCACCAAAACCAGAACAAACCATCCAAGATCAAGTACGAATCGGGAGAGTACCATGCGGGGGACCTAGTATTCTTATACGTCCCGCAGGTCCCCAACTTGGTCAGTGTTAAGCTCTTCCCTATATGGCAGGGACCCTACACCGTGTTGGAACAAGTAGGGGCCCTGACCTACCGCATAGTATTACAGGGTAAAGGCAAGGCACTGGTGGTTCATGTCCGACGCTTAATGCGCTTTAACCTCATGCTCGACCGTAACGAGACAATGGCGGACGCTATCCAGAAGCTAAACATAAGCTTGCGTGCCCCGCCCAAGCGCTGTGATACAACGGCCGAGGCGAAGGATAATCCCGATCAGCCGATCCCGGCTACAGAGAATAACGCAGCATCAGCGCCCAGCCAAGAGGGTATGGACGTCAAGCAAGGCGACGGATCCCCTGCAGTCATAGCTCCGCGGCCGGACATACATCCGCAGACCGAACAGGAGGAAAAAGCGGACATCGCCCCTCAGCGCCCACAGAGCGAGTCCAAGCTGAAGAAAGGCGAGGACGTTAAGACCATCCATTGGCACGTGGGTAAGATATATATCCTCCGTCCGCCGATAGGCGACGATTGCATAAATGACTTCTTCCTAATGAAAGTCAAGGAATGGGAACCGAAGGTCCGCGCCTCAAGGGCGCACAGAGCGACCGCGGCCGAACCGCCCGTCCTCCAATTCTATCGGTCCCACCAAGACATTGACGATCCTGAATCCCGAGTCTTCTACCCAGTTCATCGGGACGGGAAGAACGTAGAGACGTTCTGGAAGGGCATTACCGATAAATCGCCCGGATACAAACCCTGGCAGATCCAAGTATGGCCGCGCATGGTGTTAGATTACCCATTCGACCTCCAACATGGCCGAATCCCAATCCGGGTGTGGGACGAGATAGCAGCGGAAGGCATCTCTACTGGCCTCATAGGGGCACCAGCACCGGGGAAATACAAACCCGGCCGACTAGGCCAAGCTGCTAAATCCAAACGGGGTCGAAAGTAGTCGAGGTGATGATCGATGAAACGCATAGCCAAAACACTGGTAGTATAGGGGTACCGGGCCCAACCGCACCATGCGGAAACCTAGCCACTTCCATACTAGGGACATACCCGAAGATACCTCTGTCTTGTTTAAAATACTGCCTAAGTCTGCTATTCTACAGGAAAAGGGGGGTTGGACCTAACAGGATGTAACATACGGGAAAAATGACCCTGCCCCGCCCACCGCGGGGTGTGACGGCCCTGAAGGTATCTTGACGGGTCGGTAGCTGGTGTTACCACCATGGGTCGGAATAATTTCTGGCTAGCTCAACCTGGCTATTGCACATCACACTCGCCTCCTCCTGAGTTGCTAGCCCGCCTCCCGCGGCTCTGGCATGTGTGGGGTGTGATAGATTATTCTCTACAGAATGTTACGTCATTTATGTCACGCTCTCCCTATCTCGTTGTTTGGGTGGAAGGTTGAAAAACACCAAGAGCCATGAGCATATATAATTCATTCATGCGCTTAAGTGTCCCTATTCCTAGACAGCCCGATTCATATATAATACCGAGGCATTAAGTACGGACAAACGAAGGGATCCAAGGGCTCATGTTGCACCCAAATCCCCCTGTTGACATGTACATAAATAAGCAAGTGTGCAAAGACGACAAATATCCCATACACCACAGCAAACACACTTCCCTTACTCATAATTTTGGCTCACAGATATACAAACAATCACGTCACTATGCCACCTATAGGCATGCAGACAGCGCTGGAGCAATATCTAGCGTTCCTATTAGCGTGCGTTGCGTCGGTGTGCGTCATCGCGGTGATACACCTACTTATGCAAGTCGTCGCGGTCGGACCGGGGCAAGCTTCGGATCCAAGGCAACCAGGCCAGCCGATAGCGGCCGAACCACCGGAGGACAAACAACCGTCCGGGTCCCAGTCGCCCAGGTTGGAGAGCTCCAGGTTCGCCACCCCATCTCACAGAAGACACAAAGCAGCACACTCGGAGACCAAGGGGGCCGGAACCATTCCGGAGGGACCCGCCCAACCCCGCCCGAGCCCTGCCTTATCCAATAGCCCACTCAGCACTCTTTCCGATAACTCACACACCGAGCCTACCCACATGAGTCCGGAGGGAGCCGCAACGCCGGCTAGTGTTGCGCGCACACATTCCTCTCCTCCGACGGACGAGGACGTCGACCCGGAGGGTAATACTATCCTCACCCAACCATGGGTTGACGACGAACCATGGCGTGTGCCGGACGAGTT
>WBZZ01002587.1:0-62500 GCA_019918135.1 Paulinella micropora | reverse complement strand
ACGGCCTGTCCGTTTCATGTCAAATTATGCAAATTGTCATTCTGTCACTCCGGGGAATAAGGGGATAACCCTTACCCCCCTGCCTGAGCCGAGGGGTCGGGGCTTGGTGCAAGTGCGCACCCGCCTGAGCGCCCTGAGCCCTAGCTCCGTCGGGACCGGGCAGCGCCCCAGCGCCATGTCGCGGTTTTTCTAGAGGCGCTGAGACATAAACCGCGGGGGGGGGGGGGGTGGGGTTTTTTTTGGTACCCAAAAAACCCCCGCCTGAGCAGGGGTCGGGGCTGTCGGAGCAGGGGCTTGGTGCAAGCGCGCCCCCGCCTGAGTGCCCTGAGCCCTAGCTCCGTCGGGACCGGGCGGCGCCCCAGCGCCATGTCGCGGTTTTTCTAGAGGCGCTGAGACATAAACCGCGGGGGGGGTGGTGGGGTTTTTTTTGGTACCCAAAAAACCCCCGCCTGAGCAGGGGTCGGGGCTGTCGGAGCAGGGGCTTGGTGCAAGTGCGCCCCGCCTGAGTGCCCTGAGCCCTAGCTCCGTCGGGACCGGGCAGCGCCCCAGCGCCATGTCGCGGTTTTTCTAGAGGCGCTGAGACATAAACCGCGGGGGGGGGGGTGGTGGGGTTTTTTTTGGTACCCAAAAAACCCCCGCCTGAGCAGGGGTCGGGGCTGTCGGAGCGGGGGCTTGGTGCAAGTGAGCCCCTTTCCTCGGGGGGGGAAGGGGGGGCGCCAAGAATGCATTAATTTTTGTTATTGAAGCTCGACAAAGCCTTGCATTTGGTATTGAAAACTAAGAGAGAGAGAGAGAGAGAGAGAGGGGGGGGGAAGAAGCAGGGGAGGAATAAGCATGGATTGTCTTAGTCCCCCGTCTGAGAATCGGGATCGGGAGAGGGAAGGGGGAGGGTAGGGGCGCGCTAAGAATGTACAAGAAAAAATAAATAAAAAAGAATCCCTGACAAAATTTTAATCTTGGCACTGAGAACTAAGAGAGGGGGAGCGGGAAAGAGAAGGGGGCACGCCAAGAAAGTGTAAAATACGCTGAATTAAAGCTCGACAAAGTCTTACACTTGACACTGAAAACTAGGAGAGGGAGAGTGAAGAGGCAGGGAGGCGCCAGGAAAGTGGGAAAAGTAATTTTTTTATTAAGTCTCGACAAAGTTTTATACTTGACACTGAAAACTAGGAGAAGGAGAGAGAAGGAGAAAGGGAGGGGCAAGCACGATCTATCTTTGCCTCTTATCTGAGGACGAGGGAGCGGGAGAGGAAAGGGGCGGGGGGGGGGGGGGTAAGAGTACGAGTTGTCTTTGTCCCCCCGCCCCCTTCTCCATCATCTAAAAACGGGGAGTGAAGGGCAGAAGTGCATTTTCTTATTAGAGCTCGACAACATCTACAATGCAATGAAAAAGGAGAGAGAAAGAAGCATGGGAGTGGGTGCTAAGAACTGCAAAAAAAGTTTTCTAGATTAAAACTCGAAAAAGTCTTACACTTGACACTGAAAATCAGGAGCAGTAGAGGAAAAGGGAGGGGCAAGAGGGCGCGCCAAGAAAGTGCGAAAAAGAATTTTCCCTGATAGAGCTTGACGGTCGTACACTTGGCCCTCAGAACTAGGAGAAGGAGAGGGAAGGGGCAAGGTAGGAGCAAGCACAATCTGTCCTTTGCTCTCCCCGTCTGAAGACAGAGTGGGAGAGGAAAGGGGGGGGGAGGCGCTAAGAATGTACCAAAAAAAAAATTAATAGCGCCCCGTCTGAGCGCCCTGAGCCCTGGCTCGGGCGGGGCCGGGCATCGCTCCAGCGCGTGTCGAGATTTTGCTTTTTATGACCCAGATAATAAACAGTTTTACTCTGGAGAATAAACAGGAAAGAAGATGAAAAAAAGTGAAATGGTCTTGTCTTTTGTTCAAAAGACCAGGGGAAGGAAGGGAGGGAGGAGCGCAAATGTAAATCAGCATCGCGTAAGAGCCGGGCTTTGGACGTTTGTTTGCTAAAAACAGATCCTTCCCCCCTCCCCTTCTTTTTTTCTGTCACTCTGCATCTTCGTTATAATCTTCCTCTTGTCTTTTTCAAAACCTAATTGGTTATTCTCTTGGCTCGGGGAACAGAAGAGGATGTGCTTAGAGAAACAAAGTATCCGGCCCTGGACGACGGAGACAGGATTTTCTGCTCGAGCAAGTGGTCTGATCTTGCCCCTCCACCCTTAATATCAATTATTTTAATTCCAAAAGAAAAGAGAGCAGATGGAGCAGACTGGCGTAGGGGGGGGAGAGGGGTTTGGGTTCGTATTTGCCTTGAGAAAATGTACAGGGATTTGTGTGCGTAACGCTGAAAGAAAAGCGTAGACGCGAGGTTTTGTATGAGTCTCGTTCTGACGAGACCCCTCTTTCTTTTTTTACTATTTTCTTTACCCCATTCACCTCTTTTTTTCTCTTGTGTTTTCTCTCTGATTTGATTTGCTAGCTCTCTTGGCTTAAGAGGAGAGGATAAGCAGCTGACCGCTCTATCGACGCGGGCCTAGGCGGGGGTCTCTGGGACGGCGCAGTGGCAACCCGCTCCCCAGAGACCTTTTCGCCGCCCACTCCCTTCATTCTCTTTTTTTGTGTGTTTTTTTTCTGTCTTGATAAATTTTGAATTTTTGATATTTTTAACTTTGACAAGAGGTAAGGGGAGGGAGGGATGTGTGTAAAACCCCGTCCCTGAACACGCACCCCTACCTCGGTGGGGGATGTGGGTGTTGAGTCGGGGCGCGCTTGGCATCAAGCCCCTGCTCCGACAGCCCGACCCCTGCTCGGGCGGGGTTTTTTTTTCTTTTTTTTCCGACCCCAACACACCCCCCGCGGTTTATGTCTCAGCGCCTCTAGAAAAAACCGCGACATGGCGCTGGAGCGTAGCCTGCACCGCCTGAGCTAGGGCTCGGGTGTTGAGTCGGGGCGCGCTTGGCACCAAGCCCCTGCTCCAACAGCCCGACCCCTGCTCGGGCGGGGTTTTTTTTTCTTTTTTTTTCCGACCCCAACACACCCCCCGCGGTTTATGTCTCAGCGCCTCTAGAAAAACCGTGACATGGCGCCGGAGCGCAGCCGGCCCCGCCTGAGCTAGGGCTCGGGTGTTGAGTCGGGGCGCGCTTGGCACCAAGCCCCTGCTCCAACAGCCCGACCCCTGCTCGGGCGGGGGTTTTTTTTTCTTTTTCTTTCCGACCCCAACACACCCCCCGCGGTTTATGTCTCAGCGCCTCTAGAAAAAACCGCGACATGGCGCTGGAGCACAGCACTGCTTCTCAGACCCCTGTTCAGGCAGTGGCGTTGGAGTAAGAGATGAACAACCCTCCTCCTTTTCGTCGATACCTTTATATGGTCTCTCGATGCAGCCCGGGGTTTTGCTGCCCCTGCTCCCGATTTCACCTCTAGGCAGAGTTTGTGTAAATAGATACCTTGCCGCTTTTCTGCCACTTCAAGAATAAAGCGTCGAAATTATTTTAATAAAAGAGACAAAATCTAGAATTTTGCACAGAGGACACTTAGCTTCCAGAATCGTCAGTTATTATCAAAAGATGTACGCAGCTAGCAAGAAGGGCTTTAGGGGGGGGGGCGGGTTAAACAACCGGTGAACGCGAAAAGACAGAGATCTTCGAACACAAATAAACAATGATGAGCGTGACAGGGCTTACCCCACGTTACGCTCACTCTGGTTGATCTTGATAGCTGGCTGTTCCTTGCCTCGTTGTATAGCGAGCCGTTACGGAATCCGATCCGATTGCTATTCATCGAAGTCATTGGCGGGACCTTGGGGGTGAGGAATCTTTGCTAGCTATTTGTTCAGAGTGTTAACATTGCTCGACACGGCGTTGCCAGTATAGTTAACCGATAGCTCCAGCACCTCTGCTGCGTAGGTTGACAGAGCCATAAAGCCTCTTTTTGTCCTCCAAAGTGGGCAAATAGCTACCACCATGGAACTCGACGTCGAGCCCCAGCGCCTCTTTTACGTGAGCCCGAACACTCGCCAACCTCGCGTCTGTAAAGACTTGCTCTCCGCCTCGGGGAAGCTTGCTTTCAACCAGAAGCTGATCATTAAAGAAAACCCCGGTGTAAAGCTCCTGAGACTGCAAAAAGCTCATCACTTCCATCATGATTTTCAGTTCCTCCCGCTGGTAAATGTACGAAACAAAGGTAGTCAGTTTGTCGGGTTTGTCGCTCAGCGACTTCACCAAAGCCCACACTTCTGCAAAGGCGCCCGCGCGCTTCAGTTCCCTGCCCATGCTCTTGCACGCTTGTGACTAGTCGCGCATAAGCGGGCAATCAATTGCATAGTTGCGCAGCACGGGCTCTTGATTGATCACCGAATCAAACTGCTTCTTGGCTCACGTTCTGTTGCTCGGCGTATCTTCTTTTCTGACCTGCTCCAACAACAGCTTTTGCATAGCCTCCTGCCCATCGTTGGCAAACCCGCGAAGCAGCGCCGGCACGGACGCCTGTTCTCTGTCTGCAAGCTGCGCCAAAATAGTCGCTGCTGCGGTGTTCATGGCAATAGATTCATAAAACGAGCCCGAGACAAGACGCATGATCCAGGGGGGGCAAATTACAAACTGCGCCATTTCCATATGGCCTCCCTTTCTTGTCCGGTTTTCCGGGCATGTACTCGACAGGGTTTCGAATGAGTGAGCATGACTGCAGCAGTGCGTTCACAGGCAGCTCCCACTCATTCACGTCTTCTAGCGTAGAGATCTTCTTCAATGTTTCCTTGTCCATGCGCTGGCCTAAGGTAAAGAGCGGCTTTTCCTCGTCGTATTCTCCATCCTTTTCTGTGCGTCTTTTCTGGTGCAGCATGCGAGTAATGACTTCACCTTTCCTGCCGACCTGTCCGTTTCTGGAGCGTGCGACAAAAACCTAGCCAAATAGCAAAATAGATTAAACTAAAGTGGTGTGAAGGGGGGCGCCGTCCTCCCCCCCCCCCTTCCTTCCTCTCCCCCTCCTTTCTCATCCACTTCCTCTTCCCCCTTCCCCCACCGTCGCTTTTCCTGGAGCAGAAATCTTTTGTTGTTGATTATGCACAAACATGAGTTCAGTGGAGACAAGAGGCACGGGGTGGGAAGGGGGGGGGGGCGCGGGGGCATGTCCCCCGGGGCTCTCTTCCCCAGAAGAAGAAAAGGAGGCTGGCGCCCGGCTGCCAAGCCTTGTTTTTAGAGCTAGTCAGCGCTCTGCCACAAGAATTGATAGGGCTGATTGCCGACTGCTCTCCCGCTGCCGCCGCTAGGCTGGGCTTGACCTGCCGCGGTCTGCAGGCCAAGTTTGCGCACTTTTCCAGGCTGGCGCAGCAGAACTACCTGAGCATGTGGCACCAGGACCTGAGTGAAAAGATCGCAGAACTAGCGTTCCAATACATGAGTGCGGGGCCGGGGGAGCAGGCAGTGTCCCGCTGCGGGGGTAGAAGCTATGCGATCCCTGGCATGAACCTGCACATTGGCTACGGCGAGTTCTTGGAAACCAGCCTGAATGTCTCCTATTTATACAGCTCCATAAGGCGCGAGACAGATATAGGCTTAGAGCTCGTGTGTACTGACCCCGAAGTCTGCTGTGTAGAGTGCGGAAACTACGAACGGGAATGGTTCCTGGGCCTCGCAGTGGACATACCCCCTTCCAAACTGAGCATGGGTAGTATTGAAGCCGCGGTCAGAGAACTTGTTTCCGTCGAGGTTCTGAACAGGCTGTCGGACTTATATTGGAGCGGAGCCGTCCTGGTCGATCTGCGTTCCTTAGCTGTCCGCAGTCGTTCTCGGCTCCGGCGGAGAAGGCCGTACGCCAGCCCCCCGTTGCGCCTCTGCGACAGATGTGACAGCTGTGGATCGATCCGGCATTACTACTAACACTCTCACCCAACCCCGCTTGCGCGGGCTGGCGGGGGGGGGGAGTGCTAATTTTTAATCAAAAGCTTTTGACAAAGTCGTGGCAAAAATCCACTTGGGTCCGGTTTTAATAAAAAAATGTGGCTTGGATGCTGCGGCGCCCCGAAGACGCCGGCGCAAAGAAGGCGTTGGCTAGTCGACACGCCAGGGTCCAGCAAGAGGTCAGGAGCAACACTACAGTCGTCGCGCCCCACAATGCAAACAAAACACCCCCACCGGCCCCGCCGCCGGCGGTTGTAGCCAGTGCTCCTGACATGGCGGCCGCGCTGGCCATGGCGCCCAGCGTGCTAGCTACCACACGCATATACACACACACGGCGTGCACCCAGGATTTTGTTTTGTTTTTTCCTTGCTAGCTGTTCTCTCTGTCAAATCAATCGAGCTGCTCTGTCCTTACCCGTAGCCGCGGCCACTACCATCGTTAGCAGAGGCATCGAGATCTTCTTTTTTTTGGGAAGGCGAGAAAAAGGGGAGGTCACAATTTTTTAATAAGCATTTGACAGATTCGTTTCTTCTCTCTTCTTGTCATTGGAACGCACACCTCTGGGGGAGGCACCCCCCCCCTCTCCTTTTACATTGTTCTTGTGCCTCGTCTCCCCTGTCCCTTCCCCTTCTTGTCGCCCCATGCAGGATTACTCTTAATAGTGTTTTAAACAATACAGGTACATTGTTCTAGATCAAACCCGAACACATGAATCTTTAAGGAATGCACAGCGATGGCGCGCCAGCCCCCCACCTTCCGCGGGCAGCACCGTTGCAGGCTTTGGGCTAGCGACAGCAGCCAGGAGGCCGTGCGGATGGCGTCGTGGGAAGCTGACACTGGTCCAGCGTGCGGAAGCTCTGCAGGGGGCGCCGCGCTTGATTTGGTGGCTAGGTTTGTTTGTCGGGTTGATGGGATTGACATCAAAAGCTACTAGGAACAAAGTAAGTCGGAGCTGCTCCCTCCCCCTCCCTCATTTCCGGGGCTGGCTCTGTTGCTCCTGGTTGTTCAGCGCCCGCCCCCTCCCCAGTGTAAGACCGTCGAGCCATGGTGTGCCAATATACTTTGTTAGCTAGTGCCGCTAGCGTGAGGATCACACGCAGGGCAGGCAGCGTAGTACAAAGAACGGACTGGTCGTCGTCGGGAGGGAACGCGTGCCACTGGCAAGCCAAGTCGCCGTATTTGACCCCGCTTGCCACGTAATGGAAGATTTCCTTGGCATGCTCTTGAGAGCAAGACAGAAAGATAGCAATGCAGTCGACAATGCAGTACACTCCGTGACATTGGCGCGCGTCCTTGAATTGTGCGGGGCCCAAGCCCAACACCAAGGGGTTCAGCCGGAAATCAACGCCATCGTCAAGCTTGGCGGCCGTGACCTCCCGCGAGGGATCTTGAGACGTAGCCTGCATTCTTGTGCTCGCGTCTCCCGGAGCCAAAATATGTACACTTTTTTTTTAGCTTACCAAGGTGAGCAAGGGGAGCGCCCCTTTTCTGCCTTTTTTCCTTACCCCCTCCTGAGTCAGAGGGGGGGGGGGGCGGCTGAAAGAACAAGGGAAGGGATAGGGAAGGGGAAGAGCGCAGAAGCCCCTTTTCCGACAGAAAGAGAGAAAGCCGGTGGGTCGGGGCGGGGGGGGCTCAAAGAACAGAAAAAGCATAAGATTTAATGTCATCTTTCTCTCTCTCGCGTTGTTTGCACTCAGGCTGTGTTAGCATGCAAGGGTCGCTCTGGCTGTCCGTCTTGTTTGGCTGGATGGCGGTGACGGGGGTCTCGTCTTGGTACAGGGAAATCTTCCACTGGCAAGAAGCTAGCGCATTGGCCGGGAAGGCAGTGGCCATGTCAAGCGCTTGGGCGGCGGTGGGAGCTCCAGCGGAGCCTTGCGAGTCGGCGACGAATGACACGTGCGGAGCCGTGCACGTCTTCGCGCGTGTCAACGGGAGCTGGCGCAACGACACTGTGCTACGCCCGTACCCAGAGAGCCCCCACTCTAATTTCGGCTGGTCCGTGGCACTGACCAATGATTCCCTGCTGGTGGGCGCGCCCCTGGCCGTAGCCTGCGCGCGGGGGAACGAGTCGTGCGGCGAACGAGGCCTTGCTTATATCTTTGCTCTCGGGGAAGATGGTAGTTGGCGGCAGCGGCAGGTACTGCAAGGGGGCGAGGACGCGCTGGGTTTTGGCTGGGCCGTCGCTCTAGGTTTTTCAGAGGCGCTCGTGGGTGCGCCCCTGACACAACCCCTGGCAGAGGTGACAAGCACGCCGGACCTGCCCACCGACGGCTGGCACGCGCGCGGCTTGGCACACCTGTTCGGCCGGGCAAGCGTCCATGAGCCCTGGACTCTCCAGCATACGTTTCAACCGATGTATGAACGCCCCGATGGCTTTGGCTTTGCCGTGGCTCTGGACGAAACAGGAAACGTCTTTGTGGGCGCGCCCTGGGACGATGCGTGCCTCACCGAGGCCGAGCCGCAGCTGTACCAAGACCTGCGCTGCAACGACACGGGCACTGTGTACTGGCTGTCACGCGCTACGGACGGGCTGTGGTACCTGATGGACTTCCTCAAGCCCCTGGTTCCTCTGCATGCACATTCCGGCTTTGCGCTGGCGTCCAAGAATGGCACGGTTCTGGTAGGCGCTCCTAACGCAGGTGATACCATGTACGTGGGCTCTACCTGCGGCTCTGTGCACGTCTTTTATTACAGGCGGGTCTGGCCTATGAACGTCGCGACGTACTATGAGGGCGCGCAAATATACAACCAAAAGCGGTTAGTGTGTAGCGAGTGGCGGCAACAGATGTCTGACAGCGGCAAGATTAAAAACGTCTTCCTCGAGTGCCACAACGAGAGCGAGGCTTGCACTGGAGCCAACAGCGACCTGTTTGGCAGTTCGCTCGCGCTGGCAGACGATGGTTTGCGAGCCGTGGTGGGCGCCTACTGGGATTTTCAGTGGGATCAAAGCACGGGCGCCAAAAGCCGGCGCCACGGTGTGGCCAGAATGTACAACCGGGAGGCGGGCCAAGGTTTGGACTGGTATGAGGACGAGGCCCCTCGCGTCTACACCCACGAAGCCCGGCGCGGTCCCGTGGCCAGCGTGGCGCTGGCGGGCCTGGCGGGGGTCCTGTACGGGTCGCCGTGCCTGCCGTGGCCAGGCTGCGACGGCGACCACGTTTTCTGGCTGGAACGTAATCTCCCGTTAGTGCCCGAGGAGCTATCGGCCTGGGAGCAACTGCTTGGTCTGATAGTGTCTATTTGCTTCTGCGTGTGTTATTTGGCCCTGTTTTGCAACCATACGTTGGAAAAAGGCTGTGACAGCCCGGGCCCTAGCGAGTCAAGCACGACCCCCGAAGCGGCGTCGGTACGCGCTGCAGAAGAAGCAAGCAGGACAACCGTGGCGCTGGACCGCGAGCTCGAGACGGTAGAGTGGAGCCTGCGCAGCACAGGCCTAGGGGACGACGAATGTAGCCGATTGCAAAATCAAGCTATGCAACTGCGGTGGCAGGGGGCACGCACGCGAGAAGAAAGGGAGCCGTGTGCCCTTATGTAGTGTCGGCGGAGACCCCAAGTGGTGCTGGCTCGACAACATGGTAAAAAGACTTAAACACTGTTTTTCGGCGAAAGTGCCCGCCAGCCTAAAAGGTCTGCTCGTAGCAGCAGTTATTAAAAAAAAGTCACGAATACTTTATTTAATTACTCTTGAGGAATGTGATATGGCTGAAAGCTCGGCTTTGCCGAAAAGCCCTTGTACATTGCCTTTTTTCGACTGTATCAAACAAGCACTCTTTTTGGGGGGAGAGGTTGAGCGAATAACCAAAGATTTTTTTTTTGGTCTGTCCCCCCTTCCCCTCCCTACCCGCTCTCTCTTCCGAGGTGCGGGACGAGGGCAGGGGGATGGGCGATGAGGGAGATAGGGGCGATAGAAGGGATAGGGGCAATAGAAGGGATAGGGGCGATAGAAGAGATAGGGAAGGGGAGGAGACACACCCTGGTGGGATTTAGCGAACTAGACTCGCTGCTTTTCTTTAGGCCCGGAATTTGTCGCCAAATTTTCGTGGTGTGATATGGTTGAGAAATTGGGGGGCATTGCCTTTTTTTGGCAACCGGCCTACGAATAAAGTGTTGCTACTCTTGAGTTTCGAGATTTTCCGCGAGAGGTCAGGGCGGGGTGGGCTGGTAGATATTAAGCTGGTTGTTGTACAGCAGTTCCACTCTACTGCCCGCCGAGGCAGCGGTTTTCACCAACGAATGAGGCACGGACTGTTTATGTTCTTGCAAATACAACGTGCGCAGCGAATCCGGGGGCTGAACTAGCAAGGAGGCTATCTCTTCCAAGGCCAAACCTGTACAGTAAGCAACCATCACTTGGCGCAGCTCGGGTAAGTGCTGTAGCTCGCCAAAATCCTCCAGATGCGCACAGTCATACAGACACAACTCTTGTAGCGACGGCATAGGTAGCAGTTTGCTCAGGTCCAAAGGGTGTGTCCAGTGAACAAAAGCTAGTACTTCCAGCCCCATACAAAGCCCCAGCGGCGCTAGATCCTCATGTGCTCGCAATCTCGCAGACTGAGCTCGCGGAGAGCTGCGAGCTGGGGCAATTCTTCGGTTCCCACCATAGGACAGCGCACGAGGCGCGATCAGCGACAGGCAAGCCAGCACGTGCAGTAATGTCCCGTCGACCATTGAGACCTTGAGCTTGAGGCTCTGGAGCTGGCGTAGCTGCAGCAAGCCGACGGCAGTGCTGTCACGTCCGCAGGAGGGTGACCTGAAAGGAGAGGACAGCCAGCAATCGCGGGTGGGCGGAGGAGTCTCGGTTAAAAACGCGTCTACACGAGGTCTTGCTTTCCTGAGCTGTTCTATGGTCTCGGGGGCAATAGCCGCGCACTGGTACAAACGTAAGGAGCTCAGGGATTGAGAATCACAAATTTGCACTAATTCGTCGTAGGCGACTTCCTCGGTCGTTCGCAGGTTTAGTTGTCGGAGCCCGGGAAGCGACGCCATGTGCCTTAGATTTGAAGCTGCGATTCGACTACCACAGCTCAACGTCAGAACGCGGAAGGCAGTTTAGCCCCTGGCGAGTGACCTCCCAACACGAGTGAAGCTTCAGCTGCACGAGTGACCGAAGCCCTGCAATGGCGACCGGCGTGTCGTCCGTGATACTGGAGCTTTCCTCTAACCCTAGTTCAGCGAGGGCCAGGGGCGCTTGCAAGCAGGCCAGGGCCTCCTGTAAGTCCTCGTCGCACGTGCCGACGAACAGCCGGCTGACAGAGACCAGTGCCGATAGGCTGTGTCTGCACAACAGAGGCCTAGGAGACGATGGGTTTAACAGGTTGAAAAATGAAACCATAAAGGAAAGATGCGGCTAGGCCTTGACGAAAAGTTTATTAAACACAATGGATCCAGGATTTTTTTTGGGCACCGGTTTTTTAATTCTATATTTGTTTCGAGATCCTCCGCGCAAAAGGAAACTGGTCAGTTTCTGTTTAATTCAGTCCGTGCGCTGATCGTGCAAATATTGGCTCATATGCAGAAAGGGCTGCAACGACCAGGGCACCCAAGCGCGCACCTCGGCCTCCAGCGCCTGCACTGCGTCGTCCGCCCCGCGGTTGAGCCAGACCCGGCGCGCCGCCAGCCAGTCGTTGAGCGCACCTCCCTTCCTCTAAGGAAGGTGAGAGGGCCGAAAAACATTTTCGTGTGAGTAAAAGGCTCGCGGGAAAACATCTGATTTCTCTGCTAGCCTCCGAAACGGCCCCAGCTAAATTTGACGCGAAATTGTGCCGTTCGGAGGTAGGGTGCGCCCGCCAGGGTCCAGCCGGGCAGTACGTCTTAGCTTTCCCGGGGAAACAGCCGTAAGCGCCAATTTGGCGCCAAAATCTACTTGCGCAAAAAGAAAATCCCACACAGACGCTCGGCTGGGCCGCCCCAGCCGAGACCTGTTGTAGCCCTCCCTCTCACTCTCGTCGCCCCTCTCACTTTCGTCGCCCCTCTCACCTTTGTCCTCTGCTTATTCCTCCACCCCTCCCCTCGTCCCTCCTCAGAGCGCGTGCAAACGCGTTCCAAAAAAAATTGTTGCTTTCCACTTTTCATATTCCCGCAGATATTTCCTCATATCCTTGCAGAGGGGAGAGGCAGGGAAGGAGGAGCAGGGGCGCGCTTCGCCGGTGTAATTTGCGCTGAATTAAAGCTCGACGGTGTCCTGTCCGTGCCATAGCTCGGCCACCGTGCGCAAGACCTGCGGAAATATAAAAAGATCTGCGGAATTTTTTTTGCCCGACAACAAAAAAAACAGACGAGGGGAAGAAGGGGGGAGGGAGTAGAGGGGAGAGAAGAAGAGGCAGAGGGAAGGGAGGGGGAGAGCACGAATTGTCTAGTCCCCAGTCTGAGCAGAGAGCGGGAGCAGGAGAGGGAGGGCAGGGGCGCGCTAAAAATTTACAAAAGTTTAATAAAGTTTTACTGACAAGATTTCAATCTTAGCACTGAGACCCCAAAAGAGGGAGAGGGAAAGGGCAGAGGCCGCGCCAGGAAAACGTAATTTACGCTGAATTAAAGCTCGACGGTCTTACGCTCTGGCACTGAAAACTAGGAGCAGAGCACCGTGCTCCAGCGCGACCAGCGGCGAATGGATGGGCGGTGGTCAATGTGCCAGGGGGACAAGAGCCCATTCACTTACCCCGACGGCTTCCTGTCCGTGCCATAGCTCGGTCACCGTGCGCAATGTCAGAAAAATATGAAAGGAGGGAAGGGGGGGGAGAGTATGAATTGTCTAGTCCCTCGTCTGAGGATCGGGAGCTAGAGGGAAGGGGAGGGTAGGGGCGCGCTTCGCCTGTGTACAAGAAGAATCACGCGAAAAGAAATTACTAAAAGAAAAAATTTTAATCTTGGCACTGAGAACGTGTACAGGGAGGGGCGGGGTGTGCTCTCCATCCCCGTCCCCTCTCTCGTCCCTCTGTTCCCCCTGTCCCTGCTCCTTGAGCCCCCTGGGCTCAGGGGAGAGAAGAGGGGAGGGTGGCAGAAAGGATTTTGGCATAGAGAGGGGGGGGGGGGCGCCAAAGGGGGGAGGCAACTCCCCCCCCCCCCCTTGCAAACGGGACCCGACAACTGGAGGGGGGGGGCGCTCCGGCATGGGCTCAGTAGGCATCTTCTTAGTTTTGTTTCAGTTCTGCTCTCTGCTCTTTGAGCCGCCCGGGCTCAGGGGGGAGTGGAGGAGATGGAAGGGGGAGGGCGCGCCAAGAAAGTGCGAAAAAGAATACGCTGAATTGAAGCTCGACTGTCTTACACTTGGCACTGAGACCTAGTTCAGGGAAAGAGAAAGGGCAGGGGGGGCGCTAAGAATTTACAAAAAAAAATTAATAAAAAACTTTTTGACAAAGCTTTAATCTTGGCATCTCTCTCTCTACAACCTTTCTTGCTGTCGGCGATTTCTTTTGTTTGCTGTATCTATTTTTGTACGCATTTTCCAATAGAGATTACTTCCCACTTGTCCATATTGACACGGCCCGGCCCCGCCGACTTTTACTAAAGTCGGCGGGGTACAGAATGTTAGTTTTTTACATCTTGCGCACTGTGCCCCAGCGCAGCTCTGCGGCGGATGGACGGGCGGTGGTCAATGTAGCAGGTGGACAAGGGCCTCACAATCCTGACGGCGTCCTGTCCGTGCCATGGCTCGGCCACCGTGCGCAAGGTCGGAAAAATATGAAAAATATGAAAAGATCTGCGGAAATTTTTTTCTTTGCCCGACAACCAAAGAAACAAACGGGGGGGAATGAAAGGGGGGGGGGGGACGACGGGAACAGAGGGAAGGGAGGGGGGCGGGGGAATCACTCCCCTTCCCCTTCTTCCCCCTTCCTCTTTCTCCTCCCCCTCCCTCCCCTCGTCTCTTGTTTGCGCGTGCAAACGCATCCCAAAAAAAAATCGGATTGGATTGAAATCTAGGAAAGCAAAACCCCCCTGAGACCGGCAGACAGACAGCTGGGAGAGAGAAAGGGCAGCACGCGGTACACCCCCCTCCCTCCTCAGAGCGGGGGGCAAAAATAAGTAAACTTTTTTTTGGAGCACACCGATGGGGTGGGGCGCCCCCCCCCTCCCCCTTTCTTTCTTCCCTCCCTCTGAGCCCCCTGAGCCCTGGGGGCTCAAGGAGCACGGGAAGGGGAAATCGGGAGCGGGAGGTAAGGGGGGGGAGTAGGGGCGCCAAGAGAGTGCGAAAAAGAATGCGTTGAATTAAAGCTCGACGGTCTTACATTGGGCACTGAAAACTAGGAGCAGGGCACCGTGCTCCAGCACGACCCTGCGGCGAATGAATGGGCGGTGGTCAATGTGCTAGGAAGACAAAGGCCCCGACCGGCCCGACTGCATCCTGTCCGTGCCATGGCTCGGCCACCGTGCGCAAGGCCCGCGGGAATATGAAAAAGGGGCGGGAGCAAGAGAAGGGAGGGCAGGGGCGCGCTTCGCCGGTGTACAAAAATCAGCGCAAAAAAATCCCTGACAAAGTCTTAATCTTGGCACTGAGAACCAAGAGAGAAAGAGGGAAAGGGAAGGGACAAGGTGACTGGGGCGCCAAGAAAGTGCAAGAAAAATCACGCTGAATTAAAACTCGACAAAGTCTTACACTTGACACTGAGAATTAGGAGATGGAGAGAATTTACGCTGAATTAAAGCTCGACGGTCGTACACTTGGGCACTGAAAACTAGGAGCGTAACACCGTGCTCCAGCACGACCCTGCGGCGGATGGATGGGCAGTGGTCAATGTGCCAGGAGGACAGGAGCCCTCACTACCCCGGCGGCGTCCTGTCCGTGCCATGGCTCGGCCACCGTGCGCAAGGTCAGAAAAATATGAAAAAAGGAAAAAGAATTTGGCCCGACAACAAAGGGAACAGACGGGGGGAGGGAGAAAGGGGGAGGGAAGAGGCAGGGAAGGAGGAAGCACGAATTGTCTTAGTTCACTGTCTGAGAATCGGGAGCGGGAGCGGGAGAGGGAAGGGGAAGGGACAGGGAGAGTAGGGCGCCAAGAAAGTGCAAGAAAAATCACGCTGAATTAAAACTCGACAAAGCATCACACTTGACACTTGCAACGGCACCCTCAGGCTGCCGCAGCATCCGGCCCACTTGACGGTCTTACACTTGGGGCACTGAAAACTAGGAGCAGATCACCTTGCCATAGCTCGACCACCGTGCGCAAGGTCAGGAAAATATGAAAAAAGGAAAAAAAAAAGTTGTTGCCCAACAACAAAGGGAACGAGCAGAGGTGGCACAAGGACCTGACCCGCCGCAAAGGCAGCTCCTCCACCAAGGCGGGGCTGGACACCGCAGCTTCCAGTTTGCCCCTCAAAAGATGTCATTTCCGTTGGTCTAGTCATCCTCGTCCGTGTTCGGGCTGGTAAATAATCTGGTCGTTGTACAGCCTCGGCGGGCCTGCTGCCCGCCGATGCAGCGGTTTGCACCAACGAGTGAGGCACGAAATGTTTATGTTCTCGCAAATGCAAAGTGCGCAGCGAATCCTGGGACTGAACCAGCAAGGAGGCTATATCTTCCCAGACCAGGCCTGTACAGTAAGCAGCTGTCACTTGGCGCAGCGCTGCAGCGGCGCCAGACTAGTCACGTGCGTGCAATCGAACAGAGTGAGCTCGCGGAGGGCTGGGAGCTGGGGTAGTTCGTACACACAGCTAACACCACCGAAGCGCAGTATTTCGAGCCCCGCGCACTGCTGCAGCGGTTCCAAGGCGGCCAGGTGCCCGAGAGATCCAGTGCGCGGAGGGCCTGGAAAGCCTACGGCAGCTCCGCCCGGAAGGCATCCGTTATCACGCAACCGGCCGGGCCCAGGCGCTTAAGTTGGACGAGTTCCCTGAGCGGGGTCAGGTCAGTGTCTTCGGGCGGGTACTCCAGAGCCAGCTCGAAGAGCTGGCGTAGCTGACGCACACATGCTATTCCTTGGTTATCGTCCACGCCACAATTGATCAGCTCTAGCTGCCGGAGGGAGCCGAGGTGGTGCAGGTGCCGTAGCTTGGGGCCTTGGACCTGCCAGCAACCCCGCAAGCGGAGGTGCTCTAGTGACACCAAGCTGGCAGGCGCGAAATCCCGTATGAGCCACCAGACGCTGTCGGGCAGGGACAGCAGCCGATGCGCGGGGTTCCTGGCAAGCGGCGCTTGCGGGGTCTATCGTCTTCGTGGTGCTGGCCTGACATGCAAGGGCGCAGAGGGAAAAATGCGGGTTGTTTGCCTGGGGGGGGGAGGGTATGAGAGAATCCCCCTCCTCTTACTAAGCCAGAGGTTGGTAGTTGTACAGCAGCTCGAGGGTACTCCCCAGGGAGGCTCTGGAGCTGGCGTAGCGACAGCAAGCTCGGCAGCCCCGTTCCTCGGATGCCCTCACAATTCGATAGATCTAATTCGCGGAGCCCGGCAAATTCGGCCAGGCCGTGCAGGAAGACATCTTTCACGTTGGTACAGCCGGCCAGGTTCAGGCGCTGCAGCTGTCGGAGCTGCAGCACGGGGGCCGGGTCGCTGTCGCGGGATGTCCAGCTCAGGGTACACTCCTCGAGTTGGCGCAAGTGACGTGAAAGCACTGAGGAAGGTTAGATCGTGGCCATCCCAGAATCCGACAAAAGCAAAGGACAGTTTGTACAGCGCCGCTTGCGCTGGGAGAGCTGCGAGCAAATCTATAGCTTGCAAACGGTCGAAGCCCTTCAACTCTAGCTCCTGGATCTCCGCTTGGCAAACTAGATTCGCTGTTCTTTTTTTTGGGCATGAAATTTGCCGTCAAATTTCCGGGATTTTGTGTGATATAGCTGAAAACCAGATTCTGCCAGAAAACCCCGGTGTATTGCCTTTCTTGACCGTATCCAACTTGGTCATTCGCTCAACTCTAGCTCCTGGATCTCCGCTTGGCAAACTAGATTCGCTGTTCTTTTTTTTGGGCATGAAATTTGCCGTCAAATTTCCGGGATTTGTGTGATATAGCTGAAAACCAGATTCTGCCAGAAAAACCCGGTGTATTGGCTTTTTTTAGGGGAGGTGAGCGAATGACCAAGTTTTTTTTGCCCGTCCCCCCCCCCCCCTTCCCTCTTTCTTCTGAGGTGCGGGACGAGGGCAGTGACAGGGGCGAGAGAAGGGACAGGGGCGAGAGAAAGAAGAGGGGCGAGAGAAGAGAGAGGGGAGGGGGAGACACACTCGACTAGGATTTGGCGAGCACTCTGTTCCTTTCTCTTTTTTTTAAGCCCTGAGATTTGTCGCCAAATTTCTGGGTGTGTGATATAGCTGAAAAACTAAGTTTTGCCGGAAAATTCGGACATGGCCCAAAGCCCAAGCGCCAGACAGAAAACAAGGGCGGCTCGGTACGCGCTGGCGGCCGCGCAGGGCGACGCACAGTACCAGTGCCACCTCGGGCTCTGCTACTCGCAAGGCGCGGGTGTGCCCAAGGACTTGATCCTGGCAGCGCAATGGTATGCGCGGGCGGCTGCGCAGGGGCACGCAGCCGCCCAGTTCTTGCTCGGTGCTTGTTACAAAAGGGGCCAGGGCGTGACACAAGATATTGTTCAGGCTATTGAATGGTACAGACGAGCCGCTGCCCAGAACAACACCAGCGCCCTAAAGATGCTGGGCATACTGTATTACTTTGGTGACGACGGGGTGCCTAAGGACCGCGCCAAGGCTAAAGAGCTTTTCACGCGAGCGGTCGCGCTGGGCGACGCCGGAGCTAGGTGGTGGCTTGCTAGAAAGGGCCTGCCCTAGAACACCTAGCTCCGGCCTAAGCTAAAAGATTTTTTTTTATTAAAGCCAGACACTGAGCTGGACACTGGACGGCGCAAGAGCCCCTCCGGCTTGCATTCCGTAGCGTGTGCGCGTCCCATCTAGTCGCGCTTCTTATTGAACAAGAAACGATTTGCAACCGGGAGAGGAAGGGCAAGGGGGGTGGGGGAAGGCAGATCGTGCTTCTCCCCTCCCATATCCTTTCGCTCTCCCTCTCTTACTTCTCAGTGCCAAGATTACAACTTTGTCAAGGATTCTTTTATTAATTTCTTTTACATTCTTAGCGAGCCTCACTTGTTGCGCCGATGGCTGCAAAAGTCGCGAGGCTAGCAAAAAAACAGTGATTAGCGCGGACCCTGGTCAAAGCTCGATATGTATCTTTCAACTGAAACGATACACCCATCATATTGTGCAGATGGCCGCACTGTTAGCGATAAGGATGTAGCTATGGTGGAGATTCCGCAGGAAATTGATTTCTGTGGGGTCCGATACGAGATATGCGCCAAGCTTATCCATAACGGAGTTTCCGTCAACAGCGGGCACTACACGGCCCAGGTAGCACTATGTTGCTTGTTTTTTTTCTTTCTTTTTTTGCCCACGCACCTTGCTTGTAAGCTGTGTGTACTTGGCGTTCGGTGCGCGGGGGAAATCTCCATGTGGTCGTTCTTGGCTCTGTGTTCGGCCGCCTAGTCAGGCAGCCGCCTCGCGCGCTCCAGGTATGTTGCAGTTGCTTGTGCAGAAGGTTTTCGGCAATTACGCATGTCTCGGCTTCATGTTGCACAGGACACATGCGTTAACGCCGAAAATCAGGAACAGAAAGCTTCCGCGACGGCCGATCAACAGCTCCACGAAAATGACATGAAGTGTCATTGTGATCGTGGACCTACACCAGGAAAAGTCGGGTCCGGGCACAAGGACCAGGGCGAGCCAAGACAATTCGTGCTCCCCCGTGGTCGGTCAAGAGAGTGCGCCGCCTCATTGGAGAAGTCACTCGTCGTATGACTTAGACGGAGTTTGTAGTCGAAACAGGGGAAGGGCAAGGGGGAGGGGAAGAGCGCAGAAGCTACAAAAAAATGCATGAAAAGCCTCAACTAAGCCCCCCAAAGCCGGGCGCCCCCCCCCCTTTCCCATTCTCCCGTCTGTGTCCAAAGCCCAAGCTTGAAACCTGTGGTCGATACGGGATGCTCACCGGCGAAGCAAACATATCAGGCTCAGTCCATCTTCGTCCGTTCTCGCCTTTCTTGTAAAAGAAGGCCAAGCGGGGTTTTTTTCCCGACGTCATCTTTTGCTGCCTTCTCCCGCTCCCGATTCTCAGACTGGGGACTACAACAATCCTTGCTTCCTCTTCCTCTGCCTCTTCCCTCTCCCTCTCCTAATTCTCAGTGCCAAGTGTAAAACCGTCGGGCTTTAACAAAAAAAAATTCACGCTTTCTTGGCGCGCCCCCTCCCCCTGCTCCTTCTCTCTCCCGCTTCGGAGTCTCGGACGGGGAACTAAGACAATTCTTACTCCCCCCTCTCCTGCTTCCTCCCTCTCCCTTTCGTACTTTCTTGGCTTCCCCCTCCTTTCCCCCTCCCTGTCCAAATTCTCAGACGGTGGGATGAGACAGGGGTCGCGCCTTCTGCTCCTCCCCTGCCCCTTCCCTCTCCCTCTCTTAGTTCTCAGCACCAAGTGTAAGACCGCCAAGCTCTATCAAGGAAAATTCTTTTTCGTACTTTCTTGGCGCGCCCTCCCGCCCCTCCCCTTCCTTCTACCCCTCCCTATTCTCAAACGGGGAGGGGGGTGTGGACTAAGACAATGCGTGCTCTCCCCTTTCCCCTCCCTCTCCTAGTTTTCAGTGTCAAGTGTAAGACTTTTTTTAGTTTTAATTAAAAAAACTTTTTTTGCAGTTCTTGGCGCCCCACTCCCCCTTCTCCCCTTTTTTTCTTCCTCTCTTAGTTCTCAGTGCCAGAATTAAAACTGTCACGAATTTTTTTTATTATTTGTACATTCTTAGCGCGCCCCCTGCCCCTCCCCCTTCTCACTCCCGCTCTCAAGTCTCAGACGGGGACTAAGAAAATTCGTGCTTTCCCCCCCCCCTCTCCTTTAAATTTGTTTTGTGCCTCCCCTTCCTCCCTCCCTACCCCCCCCCCCCCCGCCGCCCTGAGCCCGGGGGCTCAAGAGCAGGGGGCAGAACTGAAACCAAACTAAGAAGATGGCACTGAGCCTATGACGGGGCACCCCCCTTATCTTCGGGCCCGAATTTGCAGGGGACGGGTGCTCCCCCTTTGGCGCCCCCCCCCCCCTATATCCAAAGATCTTTTCTGCCACCCTCCCCCCTCCCGCCCCTGAGTCCGGCGGGGCTCAAGGAGCAGGCAAAGGGGGGGGGGGAAGGGCGCAGAAGCTACAAAGGAAATAAATACATAAAACGCCTCCCGCTCCAGCACGCCCCTGCGGCGGATGGATGAGCGGTGGTTAATGACAAAGTTGTAATCTTTGGCACTGAAAACTAAGATAGGAAGGGGCCGGGGGGATTAGTGGAGGCGTTGCATGTATTTATTTTGTTTGCAGCTTCTGCGCCCTTCCCCTCCCCCTTTCCCTGCTCCTTGAGCCCCCTGGGCTCAGGGGAGGGTGGCAGAAAGCCCAGGGGGCATAGAGAGAGAGGGGAGCGCCAAAGGGGGGAGGCAACCCCCCCCCTTCAAACGGGACCCGACAAATGGAGGGGGGGGGGGTGCTCCGGCATGGGCTCAGTAGGCATCTTCTTAGTTTTGTTTCAGTTCTGCTCTCTGCTCTTTCAGCCGCCCGGGCTCAGGGGGGGGGGAGTGGAGGAGAGGGAAGGGGGAGGGCGCGCCAAGAAAGTGCGAAAAAGAATACGCTGAATTGAAGCTCGACTGTCTTACACTTGGCACTGAGACCTAGGAGAGGGAAAGAAAAGGGCAGGGGGGGGGGGGCGCTAAGAATTTACAAAAAAAAATTAATAAATTTTTTTTGACAAAGCTTTAATCTTGGCATCTCTCTCTCTACAACCTTTCTTGCTGTCGGCGATTTCTTTTTTTGCCGTATCTATTTTTGTACGCATTTTCCAATAAAGATTACTTCCCACTTGTCCATATTGACACGACCAGCCCCGCCGACTTTTACTAAAGAAAGTACAGAATGTTAGCTCCGCAGATCTTGCGCACTGTGTTCCATCGCAGCTCTGTGGCGGATGGAAGGGCGGTGGTCAATGTAGCAGGTGGGCAAGGGCCCCGGCCGGACCCGACGGCGTCCTGTCCGTGCCATGGCTCGGCCACCGTGCGCAAGGTCGGAAAAATATGAAAAATATGAAAAGATCTGCGGATTTCTTTTTGCCCAACAACCAAAGAAACAAACGGGGGGAAGGAGGGAGAGGAGAAAGAGGAAGGGGGGAAGAAGGGGCAGGGGAGTGCTCCCCCCCCCCCGCCCCCCTCCCTTCCCTCTGTTCCCGTCGTCCCCTGCTACCCCTCCCCTCCCTTCGTCCCTTGTTTGCGCGTGCAAACGCATCTCAAAAAAAAATTTCCACTTTTCATATTTTTCCTATTTCCGCAGATCCTGCGCACTGTGCTCCAGCGCAGCCCTGCGGCGGATGGACGGGCGGTGGTCAATGTAGCAGGTGGATAAGGGTCTCACAATCCCGACGGCGTCCTGTCCGTACCATGGCTCGGCCACCGTGCGCAAGGTCGGAAAAATATGAAAAATATGAAAACAGGAAAAAAAAAATTTTTTGCCCGACAACCAAAGAAGCAAACGGGGGGGGGGGGGGGGGGGAAATGAAAGGGGGGAGGGCGACGGGAACAGAGGGAAGGGAGGGGGGCGGGGGAATCACTCCCCTCCCCCTTCTTCCCCCTTCCTCTTTTTCCTCCCCCTCCCTTCCCTCGTCCCTTGTTTGCGTGTGCAAACGCATCCCAAAAAAAAATCGGATTGGATTGAAATCTAGGAAAGCAAAACCCCCCTGAGACCGGCAGACAGACAGCCGGGAGAGAGAAAGGGCAGCACGCGATACATCCCCCTCCCTCCTCAGAGCGGGGGGCAAAAATAAGTAAACTTTTTTCTGGAGCCCACCGATGGGGGGGGGGGGGGCGCCCCCCCCCCTCCCACTTTCTTTCTTCCCTCCCTGAGCCCCCCTGAGCCCGGGGGGCTCAAGGAGCAGGGGAAGGGGAAATCGGGAGCGGGAGGGAAGGGGGGGGAGTAGGGGCGCCAAGAGAGTGCGAAAAAGAATGCGCTGAATTAAAGCTCGACGGTCTTACATGGGCACTGAAAAATAGGAGCAGGGCATCGTGCTCCAGTACGACCCTGTGGCGGATGGGTGGGCGGTGGTCAATGTGCCAGGACAAGAGCCCCGGCCGGCCCCGACGGCGTCTTGTCCACGCCATGGCTCGGCCACCGTGCCCAATATCAGAAAAATATGAAAAAAGGAAAAAAATTGCCCGACAACAAAGGGAGTAGACGGGGGGAAAGAAGGGGAGAGGAAAGGGAAGGGGGGAAAAAGGGGGCGCGCTTCGCCGGTGTACAAAAGAAAAATTAAAAAAATCCCTGAGAAAGTTTTAATCTTGGCACGGAGAACCAAGAGAGGGAGAGAGAAAGGGAAGGGACAGGGGGGTCGGCGCCAAGAAAGTGCAAGAAAAGTCCACGCTGAAATAAAAACTCGACAAAGCCTTACACTTTACACTGAGAATTAGGAGATGGAGAGAATTTACGCTGAATTAAAGCTCGACAAGGCATTGCACTTGACACTTGCAACGGCACCCCTCAGGCTACCACAGCATCCGGCCCACTCGACAGTCGTACACTTGAGCACTGAAAACTAGGAGAGAAGCACCGTGCCCCAGCGCGACCCTGCAGCGAATGGATGGGCGGTGGTAATTATGCTAGGAGGACAAGAGCCCGGGCGGCCCGACGGCGTTCTACCCCCGTGCCATAGCTCGGCCACCGTGCGCAAGGTCAGAAGAATATAAAAAAAGGAAAAAAAATTTGCCCCGACAACAAGGGGGGACAGACGGGGAGGGGAAAAGAAAGGGAAAAGGAGAGGAAGAGGAAGGGGGGAAGAAGGGGGGGGGTGTGCTTCTTTCTCTCCCCCCCCCTCACTGTCTGAGAATTGGGATGGCAAGAGCGCGCTAAGAAATATACAAAAAAAAATTAAAAAAATCCGTGACAAAGTTGTAATCTTGACACTGAAAACTAAGAGGAGAAGGGACCTGGAGGATTTAATCTATCTTTCCCCCCTGTCCGTAAGAGGGAGGGGAAAAGTGGGGCGCCAAGAAAGTGCAAGAAAAGTCTACACTGGATTAAAACTCGACAAAGTCTTACACTTGACACTGGCAACGGCACCCCCCCTTTCTCTCTCTTCCACTCACTCCCCCCTTTCATTTCTCGGACCATAATTTGCAGGGAGGGGTGCTCCTCCTCTTCCTGTATCCCTTGTCAAGAATTTTTAATTTACATTTTTTTTGTACTTTCTTGGCTTTTCCCTGCCCTCCCGCTCCCCGTTCTCAGACGGGGAGGTGTGTGTGGGGACTAAGACAATGCATGCCATCCTCTCCTCCTTCGCCCTCTACTAATTTTCAGTGCTACAACCCGCTGGCGCGGGCTGAAGGGGGAGGGAAGGCTCCGGGGGCTTTGTCCCCTGCTCCGTCTATACCTAGCGTGTTATAGTCTAGAACTTCATCTGGCGGACTTTCAACTGCTGGTCTCACGCAAGCAAAATGGTCTCTTCTCTGTAGCAGATGCAATCGCTCAAGAAAATTACGTTTGTACGAAGCGACGGTCGGAGCAAGCCAACCTGGCGGCACGTGCCGTGGTAGGGGATGAGGAATTAGAGGCCGCTATGCCCTTACGACGCGAGCAGCGGATGGCGGTGCTGGACGCGCCCAAAAAACTAAGTCAGGAAGCTAGCAATGCTCTGGTGGAAATATCCCTGACACCGGTCAAGCTGTACAAGGTAATAATGGAGGTGCTCAAAGAATTTACTTTTTTGCCCCTGCCCTCACCGCGACGGTGGCTGAGCCAGCAGTACCCCGGGGGCATGCTGCCCCCCGAACCCCCCCTGCCTCCCTGCCAGCCCGCGGTAGCGGGCTGGGCGAGATATCCGGGACAAGAGCCGCCAAAGGCAGAGAGGCTGGTGGGGGGAGCTGTGCGCCAGGTCAATGTGTACTTTGAGGACGACCGGGACATTCTGGAAGCGGCTTGCAAGGAAGTACTAAGAGAGAGAACTTAAGACGATTCGTGCTCTCCCCCTTCCATGCCCCTTCCCTCTCCCGCTCCTTGTTCTCAGACGGGAGGGGGGAGGAAGACAGATCGTGTTTCTCCCCTCCCATATCCCTTCGCTCTCCCTTTCTCTAGTTCTCAGTGCCAAGATTACAACTTTGTCAAGGATTCTTTTATTGATTTTTTTTTGTACATTCTTAGCGCGCCCCCACTCTCATACTTCCCTGTCTTGATCCCCGCTCTCAGACGTGGCGACACAACCCTCTCGCTCTCGTCTCCCCCATTGACAGTCAAGCTAGGCCTCACAAACTTGCAACTCGACCCGCAAGTACTTGCCAGAAATCCCGAGCCCCTCAAAATATGCCAGAGCATCCGAATCTCCGTGGCGTGCCTTGGCTAGCGCTGCCAGCGGTTCGGCGAGCAGTGCCACTGACGGTAATTTTTGGTACTACTTGGCAGTCGGCCGCGGGAATGTATAGTACTACTTTGGTGAGTATATTACAGTAACTCAGTCCGCTGGTAGCTTTGCGCGGCTTGTTTCGCAGCGCCCATTTGGCAACCCCTACTTATCCCCGAAGGCCCGCAGATAGGTCTTGCAACTGACTCTCGTCCTCCTTCCCCTGCACGCCTTGCCGCCCAAAGTCGGTAGCGAGGATCAGTTGCAAGAACTCGAGGCTTAGATAGCGCAGCGAATTTTGTGCCAGCTTAGAAAAACTATAATTTATGCTGCCTTGGAGTTTCAAACCGCACTCATTGTCGTCTACCAACAACCAGTTTTTGGATAAATTGGATTCCTTCCATTCGATTTCCTTGGTAGGATCTTCTGGGTGCCAAAAGTTTAGGCTTGGTGGCCACGAAGCATTGGCTATTTCTAGGTACTCAGACAGCGAGCCGAGTGGGCCCACCTTGGTGCTCTCTAGGTCCGCCCACCACAGCGCACACGCCAACAACCAGCTGTGAGGGTATGGCCCACAGCCTAGAATGTCGTTTTTCAGTCGGACGTGCGGGAGTGCGGGCAAAAGTCTGCCTTCATACTTTCGCCTTTCCTGTACCCTAATCCAGGAACAGCTGTACGCGACCCAGCCGCACACGCGGTTGCTGAAGTCTATCAGATCGGTGACCAGCACGGGTGTCTTTTTCAGGCTTTCTCGTGTGTGCTGTATGTAGAGACAGTTTTGCGCGCCAGGGTGGGAACGTTTCTCAACCCTTAGCATCGCCAGGCGTTGGTGTTCGAAGTCGATGGGTCGGAACTGACTTTCGTCCAGAAGCAGGTTCCACTCTGCCAAGTCCCAGTACAGAATGCGGGCCTTCGCTAACGCACACAAGAAAGACTGCAGGTCTCGGAGCAAAATGTTCCAAATCTCGTGCTTATCCTCAACAGGCGCTTTGAACAGGGCGTGGTTGCTTGGGGGTTTGCCGGCGTAGGGCATACAGAACCAGTAGTCGAGCTGTTTGCCATTCTTGACAGCCCACACGCGTTCTATCTCAGGCACCAAATTTGTGATTGTGTGCAAATATGCCTGTACTGCTGCGTCTAGCAGGGACTCTTTGTTTTCTAATCGTTTGAAGACGTGCCACTCGTTACTAACCACTTTAGCGTCCTCGGGGTAGACGAGAAAGACATCTGTGTCGTCTTGGAGCCGCCCTCCTCGGAAGTAGGATTTTCGAAATTCGTCAAAATCGTTGTGTGCGCACTCTTTCAATTCGATTGCTACAGCCGGTTCTTGTTTTTGGTACAAGCACGGCTCTTTATCAGACAGTTGTGCCTGCTGTTTGCTGTCCTTTACCGTATGTACACAATCTGTTCGTGGCTTAAGCACAGGCGATTTGTTTGCTGTCAGCAACTTATCCAGCGCAACCAACACTATATTGTCAGTCCCCTGGGCCGGCTTAGCTGGCAGTCTTAAGTACTCTAAGCAATCTTTAACGCCGCGGGGGGCATCTTTCACGCCACGCAGCCGGTGATGGAACGCGCAGACAGCCGCGGCGGGGCTGGGCACACTGGAGTCGGGGGTATGGGCTCTTGTGTGTGCAGTGTTGCCCTCTAGTTGTGTGCTGCGTCTTTTTTTGGAGATCATTTTCTTTTTTTTTCTTCTCTTTTTTTTGTTTTTTATAACAGAAGGAGCAGAAGCTACAAACAAAATAAATGCATACAACGCCTCCACTAAGCCACCCCGCCCCTTCCACGCCCCTTCCTTCTCTCCCCCCCCCCCCCTGCCTCTCGCTCTCGTCTCCCCCATTGACAGTCAAGCTAGGCCTCACAAACTTGCAACTCGACCCGCAGGTACTTGCCAGGAATCCCGAGCCCCTCAAAGTAGGCCAGCGCATCCGAATCTCCGTGGCGGGCCTTGGCTAGCGCTGCACGCCTCTCGTCGTATTCTGCCGTCCCCGGGCGCACCAAGCCGCTCGGCTCGTCGACGCTTGCACGACTCGTTCTGCTCCTCGAGTCGCGCAATGCGCACTTCCTGGGCCATGATGACTTGATACTGCGCAAGCCGGCCTGCCTGCTCGGAGATGATGTGCTTTTGTGCCGATATAATTTGCTGCTTGTCTACAGTCTGGCAATCCTTGGATTCCAGCAATTTCTCAAGCTGGGAAATCAACTTGGTTTGCAGTGCCACACACTCCGCAGTGGGCACGACAGCTCTTGAGGATTTGCTGGAATTGCTACCAAGCAGCCCCGCTCGCATGGCGTCTCGATCTTCTTGCGGAAGCTCCGCGCGGCGCACCGCCAACGCTGCTTCCAGAGCCTCGTCCCCAGTGGTCGCGCGGGTTGACAGGTTTGCCATTTCTGCTGCAATCTGTTTGCAAATAGGGTGATTGATATGGCTCAACACGACCAGCAAACCGCACAGTTGTGGCGGCAAAGATAGACCGACCACTACCGCCACTGCCATAAGATTTTCCCGGGGCAGAGACAGAGAAGGGGGAGGAAGGGGGGCGCCCCCTCCCCTGCGCTTATACTAGGAATTGGGGCCTGATTGTTTTGGGCTTCACAATTTTGATGCAGGATGGCTGAGACGGGGACTAGTGTTGAAACCAGCCCTCTGTCGCAGGGCGGCGCGTGGCGTCTCCCCAAGAACCCCCTGCAGACTGCCGCAGCGCTCAGGACCTATCCCACTAAACGACAGCGGTTACCTAGGTGGCCCCCAGCATACATTCGTCGTTTTGGGCTCACTGCCACCGTCCTGGTCACGCCGGGATGCCGTGTGCATTTGCACATCGGGTACGCTGGGGAAGTTTTCTTCCAATACTGTTCGGTAGGACCATTTTTTCGCCAAGGCCCGAGTTGTCTTCGACGCGATAGACTTTATTCACTTGTAAGTCAACGGCGATATGGTTATTCTCACGGATCAAACAAGTGAATAAAGTCTATACTAGCCCGTGGAGCTCGTCCAACGTGTAAGGATACAAGTCGTCCCCCTCCCCGTGTACTTTTCTTTCTTTTTTTTGGGCCTCTAATTTTTTGGAGCTTTTTGCTTTTTTTATTGATGAGACCAGAACCAAAATCACAGGCAAAAAAAACAGAAAGCAGCTAAGCTGCGTGCTAAGAACCTGAGCACAGCAAATACTTGGCCGGGAGGCCACGGGCCTGGAAGAATTTTTGTGCCTCCAAGTTGCCACTGCGGAAAGCGTTGTTCTGTCAGACTGCCTGTGCCTGTCCGAGCTGCGGTTTGGCAGCGCGCCCAAACTGCAAACGCTAAAGATCACCGACTGCGCGTCCGGGCTGGACGTAGGGGGCATGGGCCCCACGCCGCGCCTGAGCTCGCGGAGGGCTGGGGCGCTGAGGTCCAGAGCGGCCCGGGGCCGCTCCCCGTTCTTAGATGAGAGACGGGGGACTACGCAAATGCCTGCTTCTCCTCTGCTTTGAATTTGTCTTGTGCTTCCCCTTCTACCCCCCCCCCCTTATATCTCAAGATCCTTTCTGCCACCATCCCCTCTCCCTCTCCTGAGCCCAGGGGCTCAAGGAGCAGGCGAAGGTTTTTAATTTGAGCCTAACCTGTAGACTGGAGCCCGTGCACGTACCAGCAAGCCCCCCTGCAGACTTTCGAGTAAGTTTCCCAAACCTTTGCGCGTAAATAAAAAACATGTTGGCCCTTGACTTTTAATATTGGGATTCACAAAACCCTTCCTCTGTTTGAGCCGAGAAGCCTTTGCCTTAACCCCCGACATTATTACTCAGTGCCAAGTGTAATACTTTGTCGAGTTTTCAATTAAAAAAAATTCTTTTTTTTAATACTCTCCCGCGGGGCGAGAGGAGGGAGCGGGACGAGAAAGGAGAGCGGGGAGACAAGGGGGAGCAGGGGAAAGAAATGGAAAGGGGAATGTGCGCGCGCAGCGAGCGCCTGACGGCCTACGTGCACCTGCTTGAAGTGCACGAGCTGGCTATGCGCTACCAGCTAAAGCGCAAAACGCCGCTGACCCGCACGCTGCTGCGCGCGGCGGCCGGGGCGCGGAAGTGCAGCGTGCGGGTCAGCCTGGGGCCCTCTCCCGTGCCACAGGCACGAGGCTTTGTATATGTCAGACGCCAAGCAGCGAGAAGTTTGGGCCCGGCGGCTGTCCCGCGGCTTGGGCCTGCGGGGCGACGTGCGGCTCCGCTGCGAGATGGACGGACAAGAGGTGTTTTGGGGCTGGGCCACGCGCAACAAAGAACTCACACAGGAGGCGCAGGCTGCAAAAGATTGTGCTATGCTTTCGACCGTATGACACGCGCCCAGACAAAACAGCAAGATTTGGCGCCAAATGAACGGGCCGCTCCTGTCTCTTTCAGCGGGTTAACATATGCGTGCAAGCGCGGAAAAAATCGCGCGCCAAAATTTTTTTGTTTGCGCAAATGACAAGTCTTGCGCACTCCCTCGCCCCTCGGAGGGAGCGGGAAGATAGGGAGAGAGAGAGAGAGAGAGAGAGAGAGAAGGGGAAGGGAAGAGAACGGGGGCGCCCCTCTCTCCCCCCTCCCCCAGCCCTTTAAACAAACGAAAAGGGTGATGGGGGAGGGGAAAGTTTTCCTCCCTCTTCCCTCTCCCCCTCCCTAAATTTGTCGCTAAATTTGCGTATGTATGCGCCTAGCATGATATGGCCCAAAAAGGCACTATTGCCAAAAAGCATGGAAACACTGCCTTTTTCAGCCATATCACATGCACGGATCGCCAAGCCGCTAAAAGCGCCATGAAGAAAGTTCCGAAAAGTCTCGACAGGGGTCACCTTCTCTTCTTTTAACTTTCTTAGCGCGCCCCTGCCTCTTCCCCCCTCTCTTCGTTCTCAGTCCCAAGTGTAAGACCTTGTCGAGTTTTAATAAAAAGATTCCGCACATTCTTGGGCGCCTCCTTTTACCCCCTGCCACTTCTCTCACCAGCTCCCAGTTTTCTTTTAGTGTCTTAGCGCCAATATTAAAACTTTGTCAAAGATTTTGTTTATTGATTTTTTCTTGTACATTCTTGGCGGCTCAGGGAGGGAGAGTGCGCCAAGAATGTAACAGAAAAATGTACCTTCAGGAGTCTCGACAAGGGAACAAAAGGGGGGGGCGCCCGGCGTTGGGGGAGGCTTAGTTGAAGCGTTTCATATTTTTTTTGTAGTTTCTCCCCCCTTGTTCTTCCCCTGTTCTTTGAGCCCCCCGGGCTCAGGGGGCTCAGGGGGGAGGCAAAAGAAAGGGAAAGGGGGGGGCGCCCCCCCCCCCCCCCATCTGTGGGCTCCCAAAGAAATTTCACTCATTTCTACTCCCTTCAGCCCCGCGCCGGCGGGCTGGCTTTGTCAAGGATTTTTTATTAATTTCTTTTATACACCGGCGAAGCGCACCCTGCCCTTCCCCTTCCCTTTCTCCTAATTTTTAGAGCCAAGTGTAAGGCTTTGTCGAACACTGAGAACCAAGAAAGGGAGAGGAAAGGAGTCAGGGGCACCCTCCCCCTGCACACGCTTTATTTTTATCCATTTTGCTATTGTACTAGATTTTGCCACGTGCTTTAGCCCGCCGCGCCAGCGGGCTGAAGGAGAACAAAAATAAGTAAACTTTTTTTTGGGAGCCCACGAAAAGGGAGGGGGTGCCCCCCCACTCCTTTTTTTTCTTTTCTTCCTTTGAGCCCCCTGAGGGGGGGCTCAAAGAACAGGGGAAGGGCAATAGGGGAGGGAGAAAGCGCAGAAGCTACCAAAAAAATATATGAAACGCCTCAACTAAAAGTTCAGCGAGGGGAAAAAAGCAGAAGAAGGAACGGGAGGGGGGGGGGGGTGGGAGGGAGGCACCCCTCTCCCCCCCCCCTCTCCATCCCGTAAAGAAATTTTGTGTGATTTTTTAGGAAAACGTTTCTCTTATTTTACTCGTTTGACAGAATCTCAGGACTGATGGCACGGCCTGTCCACCTAGCGTAAAGCTATGCGAGGTTGCAGCAGCTGCGGGAGCCAGCGCCCCGCCAAGCGCGCTAGGGAGGGCCAAGTGTCTGGCGCGCGGGAAGAAGGAAACGGTGAGGCATCCCCTCTAAGCTGCTCTGTGCCTGAAATAGTGAGAGAGGCCACGCCGGCCGACATGCAGGCGTTGCACGAGCTGGTTTTGGACGGGATGGGGTGCGCGCTCAACTGGGAGTTCCTAAAAAACCCCTGGGCCAATCTGTTGTTTGTGTGCGAGCGCGCGGAGGACAAGCAATTGCTCGGACTAGCGTTGTGCGCGCGCAGCGAGCGCCTGGCGGCCTACGTGCACCTGTTTGAAAGTGCATCCTCGCTACCGCGGGAGGGGCATCGGCAGCAGGCTCTGTCGCGGGCTGCTCGCGTGCCTGGAGCGGACCACTAACGCCGGCTTCGTGTACCTGCACTGCTCGCCGGCGTCCGTAGCGGCCTTTTGGCGCCGTCAGGGGTTTGAGGCGTACAAAGACGTGCACGAGCTGGCTATGCGCTACCAGCTAGAGCGCAAAACGCCGCTGACCCGCACGCTGCTGCGCGCGGCACCCGGGACGCGGAAGTGCAGCGTGCGGGTCAGCCTGGGCTCGGCGGCGTGGACCGACGCAGCCGCCGGCGCGCCGGACCTGGGGCCCGAGCCAGTGCTCTGGTCGAACGACCTGAGCGGCCCGCAGCGGGTGCTAGAAATCCCGGGCGCGCTCGTGCCCGACCACCGGGTCTACTTTACCCGTCTGGTCGTGGAGCACCTGCAGACGGGCCCTCTCCCGTGCCACGAGCACGAGGCTTTGTATATGTCAGACGCCAGGCAGCGAGAAGTGTGGGCCCGGCGGCTGTCCCGCGGCCCGGGCCTGCGGGGCGACGTGCGGCTCCGCTGCGAGGTGGACGGACAAGAGGTGTTTTGGGGCTGGGCCACGCGCAACAAAGAACTCACACCGGAGGCGCAGGAGCTGGGCTTGCGATTGCTAGATGAACAGACCTTTTGGGTGTGGAGCTTACGTCTACAGATAAAGCGCGTGGCTGAGAAACGCTAGCTTTTTTTTGCAGGAGCTGGCCTTTCGGGCGGGCACGTTGGGGGAGGGGAGCTTATACTTGTGTGCCTTTAAACCAAAAAAATTTGTTAATGCTTAATAAAATTTTTTCACACTTGGTGCCAAAAACTAGTTTTAATACAAGTAGAAAGGGGAAGGGTGTGCTCGCTCTTTTTTTCCTTCTCGGATGATGATGGAACTGTCTGAGAGTAATGGTCAGCAGAGCCCGACCACTGCGGTCACTACCAACGAGGCTATTGAGTCAAACCCGTTACTTATGACCTTGCAAGAGGCAGACTTTGGTAAATTAATCAAGACGCCTTCAAGGGATGCTCTGGCGTAGACGCGCAAAACATCTATCATCGTCTCCAACCCCAGCTGCAGGCGCTGGGGGTTCTTCACGCGAGCGGCCGCGCTTGGTTCGAAGCGTCGGGCATGGTAAAGGGCAAAACGATCTCACGGCAAACGAAGCGCAAGCTGCTTGCCTGGCGACACGCAGATTTCCGCAAGCGCTTGCTCAACTTGCAGCGAGAGTATGTAGGTAAATGCAAGGTGCTGATCTGCAACGAGGAGTTCACCACACAGGCGTGTACGCAATGCGGGGCGCTGTGGAGATCGGTCTGCATGGCGCTGCCAGCTGCCCGCCTGGTTTTCCGCAGGCGGGGAACCGATTTGGATGAAGCCAAGTTTGGCGCGGACCTGCTGTCCTTTGTGGTCGACCCCGGGGCGTTTGCAAAGGCTGCCGGCGGGTCGGTGCTGCGCCAGGACCTGTTGTCGCTGTACTGCAAGCTGGCGACGGAGGGTGTAATTTTTTTTGTAACTTTTGGCATTATCGGCTGGAATAATTCGTATTTTTTATATTAAAAAAAGCTATCAGCTGCGTTTTTGCTTCTTTTCAGGTGCATCTTTTTCAATCTTTGTTCCGCTATCACTCTTTGCTCAAGCTAAGGTAGTAGTAGCGGAGGCACCTACCAAGAGAGATGGCATGTCGGCCCGCGCCCCAGGAGACTGCTTTTGCCATTTGGGCCAGCTAAGAAAGGTATCGAAGGCACAAGACAAATTTAAAGGAGAGAAGGGAGAGGGGTGTGTGCGTGCGGACGGCACAATTCGGCGCTAAATTTAGCAGGGGCCGTTCAGGAGACTAGCAAAGAAACCGGACGTTTTCCCGCAGAGAGAAACGGTACGCCTTTTGTTTTACTCGCACGAAATGTTTTCGGCCCTCTTGCCTCCCCCCCCCCTTCCCTGACGGTGGGGGCGCGATAGAACGGGACGACGAAAGTGAGAGGGGCGACGCAAGTGAGAGAGGCGACGTATAGTGAGAGGGGCAACGCAAGTGAGAGGGGAGAGGGGAGGACGTCTTTTTCACGGCGGCGTTTGGGCGTCTAAATTGGCGCCTACGGTTGTTTTTCCGGGAAGGCTAAGACTCACTGCCTTTTCCGACCGTATCACGCACCCTACCCTCCGGACGGCACCATTTAGCGCTAGATGAACCGGCAGTTCCGGAGACTAGCAGAGAAACCGGACGTTTTCCCGCAGAGGGAAACGGTACGCCTTTTTTTTTTATTTGCACGAAATGTTTTCGGCCCTCTTGCCTCCCCCTCCCCCCTTGCCTGACAGTGGGGGGAGTGACAGAACGGGACGACGTAAGTGAGAGGGGCGACGTAAGTGAGAGGGGCGACGCAAGTGAGAGGGGCGACGCAAGTGAGAGGGGAGGGGGAGGACGTCTTCCTCACGGCGGCGTTTGGGCGTCTGTGCGGGATTTTCTTTCGCGCAAGTAGAATTTGGCGCTAAATTGGCGCCTACGGTTGTTTTTCCGGGAAGGCTAAGACGCACTGCCTTTTCTGACCGTATCACGCACCCTACCCCCCGGACGGCATCATTTGGCGCTAAATGAACCGGCTGTTCCGGAGGCCAGCAGAGAAAGCCGGACGTTTTCCCGCAGAGAGAAACTGTACGCCTTTTTTTTATTTGCACGAAATGTTTTTAACCCTCTTGCCTCCCCCTCCCCCCTTGCCTGACAGTGGGGGGAGTGACAGAACGGGACGACGAAAGGTGAGAGGGGCGACGAAAGTGAGAGGGGCGACGCAAGTGAGAGGGAGGGGGAGGACGTCTTTCTCACGGCGGCATTTGGGCGTCTGTGTGGGATTTTCTTTCGCGCAAGTAGAAATTAGCGCCAAATTGGTGCCTACGGTTGTTTTTCCGGGAAGACTAAGACGCACTGCCTTTCTCGAAGATGCCTGGTTTGCGAGGGGCGTGATACGGTCATATTTTGGACGTGATATGGCTGAAAAAGGCAAATCCGTCGGAAAACCTGGAAAGCATTGTCTTTTTTGACCTTATCACGTACCTCCTCCCCCCAGATCTTCCTAACCCATTTTTTGGCGCAGGCTAGAAGAACGGGGGGGGGGGGGGGCACGGATTGGGGGGGAGGAGTGAGTAGGAGAAAGTGTGCTGTGCGCTAATGGTTGCAACAATGGTAATTTGTTTAGCTTAAACAACAAAAGAGAGAAACTGATGTTCAGCCCTCTAACAGTCGCAGGGCTGTCCAAAGAACTGAAACGGGTTTTTCGTGAACGAGCTTTGGGTCATAAGCAATCATGTAAAAGTCCTAGCAAGTGTGATTTTCAAAGTGGTGATGATGGCACAAAGCCGGGCTGGTTCGCGCAGGGTTCGTACAATATTGTTTTTTGTGACGCGCAAGACAAAAAAAACGTGTACCGATGCGGTTTCTTTTCGTACGAGAGCGAGAACCGCGCTAAAGAACGAGTGGCGTGGAACGCAGCCATGAAAGCTAAGAGCATCAGCGCCTGTGAAGAGACCGGCTACATAAAAGTATCGGCTGGTGAAATGAACGACTTTACAGTAAACCTGTCAGATCTGCTGAGCGTCATCACCGCAGGTGTACACAGTGTTTGTTACGCTAAACTGGTGGCTGAAATACGCAAGATTTCTGAATACGTGAAGAGGATAACAAAAGAATCGTCTGTACAAGTTGGGCATTCTCTTTACTTGTTTAGCGAAAAGGCTAAGTACACACGCCATGGTGACCTAAGGGCCTTCTTGGAGCACAGTTCGAGCAACCAGAAATAGCCAAAAACAAGGGGGCTCGGGCGCTACACGACTACTCCACACCGGCGACAATCGACATGACTGCTGCGGCCGAGCAATATATAGAGCTTTTGCAAAAGGTGTTTGCATGCACGCAATGTGGTAAAAACAAGTCTAATGATAAGGAAGACATCAAGAGTTTCTTTGCAGAGCTTCTAGCAGACTGCAAACAGCACAAAATACCCGAGTGGCTTAAGAAAACGTCTAGTTTGAGCGATTGGCTTCGCCATTACCGCGAGGATGCAAGGCCTGGGCACAGCTGTGGGATCTTATGTGTCGGTACGCCGACGCGCTGTGGAAATGGTCCGTGAGCAGAACCGAAGAGGCACAAGATCTTGAGTCTTTTTATTGCTGGCCTTGGAGCCCAGCGGACGTGGCCATCTATCGCTTAGAGTTTGGGAAAGAAATACAGGTCAGGGTCCGCCTCTCGGAACCTGTGCTCTTTGCCAAAACGAAGCCCAAAGTCATCCCACGCGCAGACCTAGTCGCACAAATGCAGTCGTACGAAATCAAGACGCACACCGAGTTCGCGGTAGTACTCTACTTGTCCTTGCTAGCCAACGGAGCCAGCCTTGCTGGCCAGGCTTGTTTCGCCACGAAAGCTAGACAAGAAATGGCGCTGCTACCACTGTTCAGCGCGCAAGCAAAGGCTGAAAAAGTCATAGACTGTGGAAAGGCGCTTGGCGCTGCCTCCAGTGCAGTCCAATACCTAGGCTTAGCGAACGGCGCGGACAAGATTGAGTTGTTGTCCAGTATCAGCGCAAATTATAAAGAACAAGGCACACGCAGTCTTCGGGGTCTCTTTTGTTCCGGCTCGGTAGCACGCTTCGCATGCGAGGGACGCGATCGTCCGAACTTGCCCAAGTAAAAAAAAAGTTGTTGAATACTTCGTGCCGCAGTTGATTGTAAAATGCGCTGGGGGTTCTACAACTAAGTTCAGACGCTTTTCAGTTAGTTGCTGCTGCAGGGCTATTATGCTATCATGAACAAGATTTAAACGATTTACTTCATCTGCATCTCCGTCCAAGGTCCACAGATAGCGATACATCAGCCTATTATGTTCGTCAGTTAGCGTACTTAACGTATTGCAAGCAATAACGTATTCTCGTTTGAGTGCGCGCTGGGCACGAGGAGGAAGTCCCGTTGATTCGATTTGTTTAGTCGTCATCTATGCCACACAATACATATGACAATTGCATTAGAGTACTACACATACATACATACATACATACTGCCTTTGCCATACAAGCAAGCTAGCACTCGTCTTTGTTCCGGTGAGACTTTATTTTCTCTTGCCTGGTGCCTTGATTGCCACCAAATCGCTTGATTATTGGCAACTGCACGCAGGCACCTCCAGTTTCGGTTGCGTGCATGCACCCAAACAGTACCAACAGAGGGGGGGGGGGCGCCCCCCCCTCCCTCCTACACCGGGACAAGCAAAGGCGTGAGAGGGGGGGGAGGGCCCCCCCCCCCCCCTCCTTTTCTAATCTTGCAAATCATTGCGGGAAGAAAATGACCCGCCACAGCCCAGCTTACTGAGCCTTGGCGTCTAGCATAAAAAACCTTGCACACCTTGAATAACAAATGTTAACTTCTGGTGTGTGCGCACCAAAAGCAGCAACTTCTCAGTGCCAAAATTAAAAACTTTGCAATCCTGGGGGATAAAAGCCGCTTGTTGAGCCCCCCCCCCCCCCTGGAGCCCTCCCACCCTCTTGAGGCCCCCCCCCCCCCTCTTGTTCTTTCCCACTCTTTTTTTAGCACAGGTAGCTCTGCGTCAGAGTGTATATAAGTAAAGGCTGTAAACTTATGTCACAGCCTATCTGCGAAGTTTGCGGCAAGCAAAAAAAGAAAACCAGTCAAGAAACGCAACTAGCGGACGTATCAGACGACGAGAAATGGCGCTATGTAGAAAAAGCCCACCAGCTTTCGTCAGGGTTCATCACCGTCTGGGACAACTCAAAGCAATGGGACACCGCTATCCAAAAGTGCAAAAACGCTCCTAGGCTCGTGATTGGAAACGAGGTGACTTACGAGGAGCTCGAACGCCTACTAACGCTGCGTGAGTAGTTTGCCGAGCTGCGCGTGTGTGATGAAGATGGTTCGGGCTTAGCCCAAAAGACAGAAAAGCGAAAGGCTTTGCCACGAAATGCCTGGAGAAAGGTCCGGGGGCTACGGGTGTGCCTTGCAGACTGGACAGCGGGTGATCTAACAGTGTTCGTCAACGGATGTTATCCAAAGAAGTCTGTAAACAGTTGGATCGACGATTCTGCATTCAGCGTGTTCGAAAGCGTGCTGCAGAAGCTGGATATCAGTGGCTGTGTCAAGGTCGAGTCTTTGCCCGAATTGGGCATATTCAAGAAGCTAAAGGATATTAACGTGTGTCAAACCGGGATCAAAACACTAGGTGATATTTTTTTGTATGGAAATCAAGGGAAGGACCTGGAGCGAATCTGCTTTACCCTCGTGGAGGGCGGGGGGAGCTTGTCCAACTATCTGCCAACGAGCGTGAAGCCCAAGAAGCTTGAGGTCTACTATGCCACCGAGTCTGGCAGGCCCGTCGCGGGCAGGGGAGAGGTTACAACAGTTACTTTGTCCGGCCTCTCTGCATTGGCGGGCTTGGTTTCTCTTCGCTTCGTAAACAATACCAGCAAGGCCGTCAAGCTAGCAGATCAAGTCTGGGGTGATATTGGAATGGTACTTTCTACGAGCTTTGAAGACTTGTTTCTGGTGGGCGTTCAGCTAGACGGGAAAGAAATCAAGCTCCTGCAGCAGTTCTCCCAGCAGCTGGTGAACATAGGAAGAACAAGGGGCTTCAACACATTGCATCTAGAAGGTTGCAAGCTGGATGTGAGTGGGAATGATAAAAATTACAAAACTGCTGATGAGGTGGTAAGCGAGGTTGCCGCCTGTTTGGGGTCCAAGATGAAGGCCAGCAATTTGGAGTTTGTGGAGTGTGCGTTCACAGGGAACAAGCCGGCGGAAGGCCTGTGGCCTCTTGGTCAGAATCCTCGAATCAAAAGTTTAACGCTGTGGAAGACTAGCACGCCGTTCCCATGCCTTTACAGACAGCCCTCTAAACACAGGATGCCTTCACTGCGGAAACTAGCTCTCGACCCGTGTCCTCTGGATAACGACAGGGTCGTTGCTAGTATCAAAGCCTGTAAGCCTCTTCAGAGCCTGACGATTGGTTCTGTAAGTGACGCATCGTATGCAGTGCTGCAAAAGCTGGTACAGCAAGCCAGGGTTAAATCTCTGAGTCTGCACATGAAAAACACGGCTTTCAATTTGGTGGTCGGCCTTATCAAGACCTGCCCCTCCCTCAAGACCTTGGAGCTGCCCTACCCGACACAATTTACCTTGGCTCAGTGGTATGAGGTGTTGAAAGAAGCTGAGCTTCGTAAGCGCCAGTTGGTCTTTGGGCTGCCAACAAATACAAGGCCCCCCCAGAGAGGTGTGCGCTGGGGCGTTAGCTTTTTTTATTTACGTTTGTGCGCAAGGTCAGAGAAAGGGGGGAAGAAGGGGGCGGCGCTTCGCCGGTGTACAAGAAAAATCACGCAAAAAAAATCACTGAAAAAGTTTTAATCTTGGCACTGAGAACCAAGAGAGGGAAGGGGCAGGGGGAGTAGTAGCCAGAAAAGTGCAAGAAAAGTCCACGCTGAATTAAAACTCGACAAGGTCTTATATTTGACACTAAGAATTAGGAGATAGAAAATTTAACGCAGAATTAAAGCTCGACGGCCTTACACTTAGGCACTGAAAACTAGAAGCGGAGCACTGCGCTCCAGCATTGCATGTATTTATTTTGTTTGCAGCTTCTGCGCCATTCACCCTCCCCCCTTCCCCTCCCCTGCTCCTTGAGCCCCCCTGGGCTCAGAGGAGGGGAGCGGGGAGGGGGTGCTAAGAATGTACGAATTTACGCTGAATTAAAGCTCGACAAGGCATTACACTTGACACTTGCAACGGCACTCTCAGGCTGCCGCAGCATCCGGCTCACTCGACGGTCCTACGCTTGAGCACTGAAAACTAGGAGCGGAGGACTGTGCTCCAGCACGACCCTGCGCGAATGGTACTGCCCCCGTAGTCAATGTGCTAGGAGGACAAGAGCCTCACTACCCCGACGGCGTCCTGTCCGTGCCGTAGCTCGGCCACTGCGCAGGGACAGAAAGATATGAACAGAGGGGAGGCCAGCCTGTGGAGGCGTTGCATGTATTTATTTCTTTTGCAGCTTCTGCGCCCTTCCCCTCCCCTTCCCCCTGCTCCTTGAGCCTCCGGAACGCCCCTTGCTAAACTTGGCGCCAAATTTTGCCGTCCGGGGGTAGGGTGCGTGATACGGTCCAGCCGGGCAGTACGTCTTAGCTTTCCCGGGGAAACAGCCGTAAGCGCCAATTTGGCGCCAAAATCTACTTGCGCAAAAAGAAAATCCCACACAGACGCTCGGCTGGGCCACCGTGAGGGAGACGTCCTCCCCCTCCCTCTCACTCTCGTCGCCCCTCTCACCTTTGTCGCCCCTCTCACCTTTGTCATCTGCTTATTCCTCCCCCCCCTCCTTTTGTCCCTCCTCAGAGCGCGTGCAAACGCGTTCCAAAAACATTGTTGCTTTCCACTTTTCATATTCCGGCAGATATTTCCGCATATCCTTGCATAGGGGAGAGGCAGGGAAGGAGGAGCAGGGGGCGCGCTTCGCCGGTGTACAAGAAAAATTTAATAAAAAGTTTTACTGACAAGATTTCAATCTTGGCACTGAGAATAGGGATAGGGAGAGGGAGAGGGAAAGGGCAGAGGCCGCGCCAGGAAAACGTACTTTGCGCTGAATTAAAACTCGACAAAGTCTTACACTTAACACTTGCAACGGCACCCTCAGGCTGTCGCAGCATCTGGCCCACTCGAAGATCTTACACTTGAGCACTAAAAAGTAGGAGCGGATCACCGTGCCCCCAGCACGACCCTGCGGCGGATGGATGGGCGGTGGTCCATTGCCAGGACAAAAGCCTCACTACTCCGACGGCGTCCTGTCCGTGCCATGGCTTGGCCACCGTGCGTCACCGTGCGTCTCCAAAAACAGACGTTTCATTTCTAGCGCCCATGGGCTCCAGTGCCGTGGATCAGCTGTTTGAAGCTAGTTACACAGGCACGGACGTCGTGGACTAGTACAAGGGGGAACTATACGCTGCGGTAACCGACGCAATAGAAAGCATGGCTATTGAGGTCACGCAACAGCAGGCCATCGTTGAACGCTTAGCACAAGAGCTTATTGAAGCCATTCCGGATTGGATTGAAATGTAGGAAGGCAAACCCCCCCCCCCCCCCTCCCCCCCCTTGAGACCGGCAAGCAGTTGGAAGAGAGAAAGGGCAGCACGCGGCACATCTTCCTCCCCTCCTCAGAGCGAGGGCAAAATGAAGTAAACTTTTTTTGGAGCCCACCAATGGGGGGGGGGGGCGCCCCCCCCCCTTCTTTCCTCTCCCCCTCTGAGCCCCCTGAGCCCGGGGGGCTCAAGGAGTGGAACGGGGAAATCGGGAGCGGGAGGGAAGGGGGGGGGAGGGGTAGGGGCGAAATGTGCTTCTTTTCTGCCCAATATCAAAGCTTTGTCAGGGATTTTTTTTTTATTTCTTTTTTGTACGTTCTTAGCGCGCCCCTGCCCCCCTCTCCCGCTTCCGATTCTCAGGCACTGAACAGGGAGCGGGAGAGGGAAAGGACAGGGGCCGCGCCAAGAAAACGTAATTTACGCTGAATTAAAGCTCGACGGTCGTACACTCGGGCACTGAAAACTAAGAGCAGAGCACCGTGCTCCAGCACGACCTGCGGCGAATGGATGGCGGTGGCCAATGTGCCAGGAGGACAGGGGCCTCACTACCCCGACTGTCTGAGAATCGGGAGGGCAGGGGCGCGCTAAGAAATGTACCAAAAAAAATTAAAAAAATCCGTGACAAAGTTGTAATTTTGGCACTGGAAACTAAGAGGGGAAGGGGCCGGGGAGGATTAACCTATCTTTCCCCCCCCCTCCCCCCCCAGCAATAGGAGGGAAGGGGCAAAGGCGCCCGGCATAGGGGGGGGGTTAATGGAGGCGTTGAATGTATTTATTTTGTTTGTAGCTTCTGCGCCATTCACCCTCCCCTCTTCCCCTCCCTTGCTCCTTGAGCCCCCCCCCGGACTCGGGAGGGGGAGAGCACGATTTGTCTTAGTCCCCCGTCTGAGAACAGGGAGTGGAAAAGGGTATGGGCAGGGGGAGTGGGGCGCCAAGAAAGTGCAAGAAAAATCACGCTGAATTAAAACTCGACAAAGTCTTACACTTGACACTTGTAACGGTACCCTCAAGTTACCACGGCATCCGGCCCACTCGACGGTCGTACACTACCCCGACGGCGTCGTTCTGTCTGTGCCATAGCTAGGCCACCGTGCGCAAGACCTGCGGAAATATGAAAAAAGGGAAAAAAATTGCCCGACAGGAAAAACAGACGGGGAGGGAAAAAAGAAAGGGGGGAGGAGGGAGGAAGAGGAAGGGGGGAAGAAGGGGGAAGAGGCAGGGGCGCGCTTCGCCGGTGTACAAAAAAAATTAAAAAGAAACCGCGCATTAAATTTCTTTTTGTTGCGCAAATGGAAAATCTTTCATGTCCCCCCTTCCCCTCCCCTCCCTCTCCCGAAGAGGGAGGAGGGAGCGGGAGAGAAGAGGGAGCGGGGAGAGAAGGGGGAGTGGGGAGAGAAGAGGGAGGAGAGACGTCCCCTCGCCCCCTCTCCTTTCCCTTCTCCCCTCCTTTACCCCGCCCCCCCCCCCTTTCTTAGAACGTGGGGCCGGCCGGTATCTACGACCACGTTGTGGCTGGGCGAGAAGAGCTCTGTCTTCTTCGTAATGCACACCTTGAATAACAAATGTTAACTTCCGGTGTGTGCGCACCAAAAGCAGCGACCCCTCAGTGCCTAATATTAAAAACTTTGTCAAGGATTTTTTTTATTCATTTTTTTTGGTACATTCTCAGTAGCAAGTGTACGACTTTGTCGAGCTTTAATTCAGCGTAAATTACAAATTCTTGACGCGCCCCTCTCTCCTTCCCTCTCCCGCTCCCTGTTCTCAGATGGGGGGGGGGGTGTGTGGGGAAGACAGATCGTGTTTCTCCCCTCCCATATCCCTTTGCTCTCCCTCTCTCTAGTTCTCAGTGCCAAGATTACAACTTTGTCAAGGATTCTTTTCGCGTGATTTTTTTGTACATCCTTAGCGCGCCCCCACTCCCATACTTCCCTCTTCCTCTCCTAGCTTTCAGCGCAAAGTGTAAGACCGTCGAGCTCTATCAAGGAAAAGCTTTTTTTTTTACCTTCTTGGCGCCCCCCTACCCCTCTGCCCCTTCCCTCTCCCGCTCCCCCGTTCTAATATGGGAAGCAATGCGGATCATGTTTTGCCCACCCCTTCCCTTTCCTTCCCTTCAGTTTTCAGTGTCAAGTGTAAGACTTTGTCGATCTTTAATTCAGCGTATTTTACACTTTTTTGGCGCGCTCTGCTTCCCTTTCCCGCTCCCTGTTCTCAGATGGGGGATGGAGGGGAGGAGCAAAGACAGATCGTGCTTGCCCCTCTCCCTGCACCTTGGCTCTCCATCTCTTGGTTCTCAGTGCCAAAATTAAAGCTTTGTCAGGGATTTTCTTACTAATTCTTTCTTGTACATTCTTCGCGCGCCCCTACCCTTCCCCTTCCCTCTTCCACTCCCTGTTCTCAGACGGAGGACTAAAACAATTCGTGCCCCCCCCCTTTCCTCTCCCACTCACTGTCTTCTGACTAGCGAGGGCTAAAGGAAGGCTCGGGGGGGAGGGGGGGGGTGGCCTTGCCTTTCTGTCCCAGAGAGTGCGCCGCCTCATTGGAAAAGTCACTCGTCGTATGACTTAGACAGAGTTTGTAGTCGAGACAGGGGCCGGGGGGGTGCCCCCCCCCTTTTTTTTTCTTCTTCTCCCCCTCTGAGCCCCCTGAGCCCAGGGGGCTCAAAGAACCAAGCTCGCCCGCTGGGGGGAGGGTGGCAGAAAGGATTTCTGGATACAGAGGGGGGGGGCGCCCCGGCACGGGGTCAGTGCCATCTTAGTTTTTTTGTCAGTTTTGCCCTCTACTCTTTGAGCCCCCCGGGCTCAGGGAGGGAGGGAGTAGAGGGGAGAGAGGAAGAGGCAGGGGAGGGGGGGGGATAGCACGAATGTCTTGGTCCCCCATCTGAGAATAAAGAGAGGGAGAGGGTAGGGGCGCGCTTCGCCGGTATACAAGAGCCCCTCACTTACCCCGACGGCGTCCTGTCCGTGCTATAGCTCAGCCACCGTACGCAAGGTCAGAAAAATATGAAAAGAGGAAGAAAAAAATTTTTTTTGCCCGACAACAAAGGGAACAGACGGGGGAAGGGAAGAAGGGGGCACGCTAAGAAAAGTCCATGCTGAATTAAAACTCGACAAAGTCTTACACTTGACACTTGCAACGGCACCCTCAGGCTGCCGCAGCATCCGGCCCACGTCATGTCGCTGCGGTAGCCTATGTTAGAACCCTGGCCGGCACCGTCTGTGCTCTACTCGCGCGCCAAGAGAGTGCGAAAAAGAATACGCTGAATTAAAGCTTTTACTCTCGGGGCACCGTGCTCCAGCACGACCCTACGGCGAATGGATGGATGGGCGGTGGTCAATGTGCTAGGAGGACAAGAGCCTCACTACCCCGACGGCGTCCTGCCTGTGCCATAGCTCGGCCACTGTGCGCAAGGTCAGAAAAATATGAAAAAAGGAAAAAAAATCTTTTTTTTCTTGACAACAAGGGGAACAGACGGGGAGGGGGGAAAGAAAGGGGGAAGGAGGGAGGAAGAGGAAGGGGGGAAGAAGGGGCGGGGTGTGCTTCCCTCCCCCTCCCTCTCGTCCCTCTGTTCCCCTTGTCCACTGCTATCTTCCCCCTCCCCTCGTCCCTTGTTTGCGCGCGCAAACGCGTTCCAAAAAAATTCTTTTTCCACTTTTCATATTGCTCCTATTTCTGCAGATATCGCAGAGGGAAGAGGCAGGGGGAGGATGAAGCACAAATTATCAGGAGTGGCACGTAGCGTCAGAAGCGAGTTTAATTAAGAGGGCCAACAAAAAAGAACGAGCTAAGAATTAAAGTCGAGCATGATGCGGCCGCCATTGGCCAGGAGGTACTGGCGCAGTACGTACTTGACGCGTCCGGGGGCTTCCTGCCAAGTCGTACTGGGCTGGTTCTTATATGTGCCTGTATTGTTTTTGAACTCGTGCCATCTCTTAATCTTGTCTGGCTCCACTGGCAACAGGCCGGTCCTGTCTAGCTTGTACGACAGCAGCGGCGCTGATGCCTGCGGCAATGAGTTATCCACTGCTTTGTCTACATGCTCCTTCCACCACTGAGTACAATCTCTCTCGAGCTCGCTGCTATCCTTGACTCTCGTAAGAGTGTAGTGTCCATCACCGTCTTCTAGTACTGGATCATTGAATGCATTGTACCAAGCCATTAAATATCTGTCCACGCTCTCGGATGTATACCGTTGCAGCAATTCACCTCGGACTTGGTCGTACAATGCGTTTTGTAGGCTATAACTGTCGGCCCGTTGGAATTCTGCACTGTACTTGGATAAGTCGGCCTTGAGAGCTGCAAAAGTTAGCTCTTGCGGTATACGTAATGCCTGCTCATCCCCGGTCGCTTCGATCACGGTGCATTTCATCCTCTTCATTTCGAGCAAAGCTGCTCCCACGCCATTGCCCAGCTGTCGCCCGCTCTCGACGGTCCTTGCTTCCTCCTGGCACCTCTGTTGCAGCTGGCTCCAGGCCAATACGGGGCATTTCTCGTCTTGGTCCACATCGCTCGCCTTGGACGCTATCTCTTGTACAAATGCGTCCCAGGCCGCCAGGCGTTCTGCGTCGTCTTGGTCGGGCTGTGCATTTCTTTCTGTTAGATGCTGATGTACAACTTGCAGCTTATCGTCGACGCTACTCCGGAGATTGCATTCCTCTAGGCCCTTGAGCATGATTTGCAGGCCATGTTTTTGATCTTCAAGGCTGGAGGAAGCCATGAGTTTTTCGTCGACACCGCGCAGCGCCGCCACCAGCTCCGCGTCCGTGAGCCTCAAGATCAAGCGCGCTTAACGGGTTATGTTGTTTTGTATGGCCATTAGTCCGTTTGTCCAATTACCAAAGAATTCCCATGGAGACAAAGGACGGCTTGGATCACTCGTATACGTGAGAGGAGGTTTTTCCCCGTTGCGATAACGACCCAATCCTTTCGCCAAGAGTTTGTAATAGTCCAGTTTAGCCTCTACGGTCTCGTGCGTATACGTTTTTTCTAGCTGTGCCTGTAGTTTAGTCAGGTCTACAGGTTCCGCTGGGTCGGGCACACCCAGGGCCCGCAGCGCGGCCAACAGCAATCTGTCATTTGCAAATGACAGCCGTACCCGGCCAGCATTCTTCACCTTAAACGCCAACTTTTGTACAAATTTCTCCCAGGCGGTCTTGTGCTGTTGGTATTTTTCAGAACCAGGGAATTCTTGGTTTCTTACCGACAGGTGCTCGCGCACTTTCGTGAGCATCCCATCGACGCTGTCTGGTTCGTAGCTCCTTTTTAATCCCTCCCTTAGCATCTCCACGCCAAGTTTCTGATTTCTAAAGTTTGTGGAAACCATGCACACCTCATCGACGCCCCGCAGCGCGGCCACGAGTTCGGCGTCGGAAAGCTCCCGGCACGCGAGCTTTTTTTCTAGCTCCTTCAGCTCTGTCTGCCACCGAAGCTGCAGCGATTCCGAGTCCAGAGCGTCGGGGTGGCCGCCGGGGTAACCTTGCATGTTCAAATAAGCCCTTCTCGAGACTTTTTAGGTACATTTTGTTTTGTACTTTCTTGCCTTCTCCCTGCCCCTTCCCTCCCGCTCCCGATTCTCAGACAGGGGGGAAAGACAAAGACAATTCGTGCTTCTTCCATGGCACGGACAGGGCACCTCGGGGATCGTGAGCAGCGACCACCGCCCATCAATCCGCCACAGGGTCGTGCTGGAGCGCGGTGCGCAAGATCTGCAGGAAATATCTGCTGTAATATGAAAACTGGAAAAAAAATTTGGAATGCGTTTGCACGCAAACAAGGGACGAGGGGAGGGAGGGGGGAGATAGCAGGCGGCAAGGGGGAACCGAGAGACGGGGGGGGGGGCACTGCCCTCCCCCTCCCCCCCCCCCCCCCCCCCCGGTCTGTTTCTTTGGTTGTCGGGCAAAAGAAAAAAATTTCCTCGTTTCATATTTTTCATATTGTTCTGACCTTGCGCACGGTAGCCGCGCCATGGCACGAACAGGACGCCGCCGGGGGTAGGGGGGGTGTCAAAGACAGAATGTGCTTGCACCTCCCCTTCCCTCTCCCTCTCCTTTAAATTTATCTTGTGCCTCCACTAAGCCCCCCTCTGTCCCCTTCTCCCTTAGCGAGACTTTTTTACTTATTTTTCTTTGTACTGTACACCCTGTTATTTTAGATTTCTGTTTATCTTTCGACATGCACTCACTCTTGTTCCCTCCCCACAATTCCTCCCCCCAAACAAAAAAATCAAAGTACGCGTTCCGTGCCCCCCCCCCCCCCAGGGGGGAGCGTGCCGGCTTTCGAGCCCGCTCACCCCTAAGGTAAACAACCTCATTTCTCTGCTCCCGGTGTTCTCCCCACTTCCCTACTGCCTGGCATGTCGGGCCAGCACCACAAAAGAGAGAGACCCCGCAAGCGCCGCTGCGACGCGCCCGCCAACCGGCTGTTATCCTTGCCCGAGGGTGTCTGGTGGCTCATACGCGATTTTGTGCCTGCCAGCCTAGTGTGGCTGGCCCTGTGCGACCGGCAGCTGCGAGCCCTGGTCCCGCGGTGGTGGCGGAGTTATGTACCACCGACCGAGCTCGTCCTGCACCGGGCAGACCACTGCAGCATAGTCCTGGGCCTGCGCGCGGCGGGTGTGCAGAGCCTCGGCAGCGTAACAGTGGTGCCCCGGGGCCATGGCTATAGAGTGCAGCGCAGTTCTCTCGCCAGACCCATCGACCTGCTGCGGGGCCTGCGGGTACAGAAGCTGTCGGTGCGCAGCAACTCGCGCCTGAAATGCCAACTTGTGGCTGTGCTGTCCAGCCCCGCCTCGATCGAGGAGCTGGAGTTGAAGCGGATCCCGCGCTTGAGCTACCGAGATTTGGCAAGTCTGGCGGAGCCGGCTGCGCTCCGAAAACTGACCGTGGCCTGGTGTGACAGCTGGACAGACGCCGATCTGGCCCACCTCGGGGCCTTTGTGTCACTAGAGCACGTCCACTTGCGGGGTTGTTTTGAAGTGCAAGGCCCCGGGCTGGCACACCTGCGCCACCTCGGCCTCCGGCGGCTAGAAATAACTTTTGCGCACATCATCAACCAAGAGGGGATAGAATGCGTGCGCCAGCTACGCCAGCTCGAAGTGCTGCAGCTGTACGAGCTGTCGCTGGCCCTGGAGTGGACGGCCGACGACGTCATCAATCTGGCTCCGCTCAGGGAACTTACCCAACTTAAGCGCCTGGACCTGCACGCCTGTCACTCTGTGACGGATGCCTTTGTGGCGGGTCTGTCAGATCTCCCGGCCCTCCGCGAACTAAACCTATCGGATTGCGATAGCATCCAGGGCCCGGGTCTGCGGGGCTTGCTGCAGCTACGCCAGCTGCAGAGCCTCAAGGTCAAGGTCTCTGCAGCCGACGGAGCGCTGCTGCACACGCTGGCCCGCCTGCCGCTGGTAGAGCTGCAGCTCGATTCCTGCCCGGGCCTAACTAGCACGGACCTGGGCATACTAGGTTTGTGCCCGTCGCTTAGAAAGCTGGAGCTACTGGACTGCGCCGGCATCACCAGCCTGCACGAGCTACCGCGCCTGCCGGCTCTCCGCGAACTGGCGTTGGGGGGTTGCGAGCACCTTGCTAGTGTAGGACCGCTGGAGTACTGTGCGCGGCTGAAACTACTGCAGCTCGGTCGATGGGGACGCCCCTTGGACCTGCACGAATTACCACCCGTGCACTCTGTACAAGAGCTGTCCCTGTATGGCTGCGAGCGCCTGGAGGGTTTCGGCGCGCTGCTGCATTTCCCTGCGCTGCGCAAAGTGACGATCGACTGCAGTACAGGCATGACCTTAGAAGACCTTACCCCGTTGCTAGTTCAGCCTTCGCTGCGCACGTTGCATTTGCGGGGTTGCGAGCAGATCTTGCCCCAGCCCCTGGCGCAAGCCGCCGCCTCGGCGTGCAGCAAGTTGCAGCTGCGGTACGATGGGCAGATTATCTACCCGAAAAAACAGAAAAGCCAGCCCGTCCCAGACACGAATGAGGAAGATTCGACAGCCTACACAGACGAGGATGACCCGACCAACGAAAATGACATTTTTTGAAGTGTAGACAACGTATTTTTAATTAAAGAGCTACTTGTGTGTTCTCCAACGGCTTCGCCAAGAAACACGCTTCTCTCTTGCCCCCCTGGAGTCACTGGAGCACTTGCACCTGCGGGGTTGCGTTGCAGTAGAAGACCACGGGCTTGGGGTTAAACAAAGTGCTCGACCTGGCTCCGCTCGGGGCATGGGGCTGTCGGCTTTCCCGGCCCTCCGCGAACCAGACCTCTCGGACTGCGAGCTGAAACTGTGGGAGTAGTGTCAAACGTAGGTTTCATTAAAAAGCGGCTGTCTTAGCGACTCAAACTGGGGCCGGCAGAGCTTTTCGGTCCGGCCACCCTCGGCGGGCCTGGCGGAGTTTCGCAGAACCGCCACACCTCCGCCCGCGGGCTGCCGTCCCCTGCCCCGAGACGTCTGGTGGCTCATCCGAGATTGCGTGCCTGCCGGCTGGGTGTCGCTGGCCCTGTGCTGCCGGAAGCTGCAAGCCCTGATCAAGGATCCGCTGTTCTGGCAGGGGTATCAACCACCCGCCGAGCTCGTTCTGGACCAGCCCGACCACTGCCGCATACTCCTGGCCCTGCGCGCCGCGAGTATACAGAGCCTCGGCCGCGTGGCTGTGGCTGGGGAAGGAAAACAGGAGCCCGTGGCTCTCACAAGGGCGGCCAACTTGCTGCGGGGCCTGCGGGTACAGAAGCTGGCGGTGCGCAGCAACTGGCACCTGACACGCCAACTCGTGGCTGTGCTGTCCAGCCCCGCCTCGGTCGAGGAGCTGGGGTTGGGGCGGATCCCGCAATTGCGCCATCGAGAACTGGCGGCTCTGCTGGCACCGGCAGCTCTCCGGACACTGGCCTTGTCCAGCAGTACCGAATTTGCAGACGTGCTCTTGGAGAAGTCACTCGTCGTATGACTTAGACAGAGTTTGTAGTCGAGACAGGAGCCGGGCCCCCCCCCCTTTTTATTCTTCTTCCCCCCTCCGAGCCCCCTGAGCCCGGGGGGCTCAAAGAACAGGGAAAGGCAAGGGGGGAGGGGAGAGAAGGCAGATCGTGCTTCTCCCCTCCCATATCCCTTCGCTCTCCCTCTCTTAGTTCTCAGTGCCAATATTACAACTTTGTCAAGGATTCTTTTATTAATTTTTTTTGTACATTCTTAGCGCGCCCCCCACTCCCATGCTTCCCTCTTCCTCTCCTAGCTTTCAGCGCAAAGTGTAAGACCGTCGAGTTTTAATAAGAAAGCTTTTTTTGTACCTTCTTGGCGTCCCCCCTCCCTCTTCCCCTTCTCTCTCCCGCTCCCCCGTTCTAATATGGGAAGCAAGGCGGATCGTGTTCTGCCCAGCCCTTCCCTTTTTTTCCCTTAGTTTTCAGTGTCGTGTAAGACTTTGTTGAGCTTTAATTCAGCGTATTTTACATTTTCTTGGCGTACTCTGCTTCCCTTTCTTGATCCCCGCTCTCAGACGGAGAGGGGGACAAAGATAGATGGTGCTTGCTTCTCCCTTGCCCCTTCTATCTTTCTCTTAGTTTTCAGTGCCAAAATTAAAATCTTGTCAGGGATTTTTATTTATTTTTTTCTTGTACATCTTAGCGCGCCCCTGCCCCTTCCCCTCTCCCTCCCCCCCCCCCCTCCCCCAATCTATCCGCCGGGAGCAGGAGGCAAAGGTATTTGTCGCGTTTTCGTTCCAACTAGGTAAAAAGATACAGCTAACTTTTTCATCCCCTGGCGAATTTCAAACATGGCCCAAGGCCAAGGCGCCAGGCAGAGGGCGAGAGCGGCTCGATACGCCCGGGCGGCCGCGCAAGGCGACGCCCGCTACCAGTGCCACCTTGGGCTCTGCTACTCGCAAGGCGCGGGCGTGGCCCAGGACTTTACCCTAGCAGCGCAGTGGTATACACGGGCGGCTGCGCAGGGCCACGCGGGCGCTCAGTTCCTGCTCGGTGCTTGTTACAAAAGGGGCCGGGGCGTGACACAAAACACTGCCCAGGAAATGGATTGGTACAGACGCGCGGCTGCGCAGAACGACGCCAGCGCCCTGCGGATACTGGGCATACTGTATTATTTTGGCGACGACGGGGTGGCCAAGGACTGCGCCACGGCCAAGGAGTTCTTCACGCGAGCGGCCGCGCAGGGCGACGCCGGAGCCTTGTGGTGGCTTGCTAGGAAGGGCATGCCCTCGAGCTAGCACAACCCCTCCCCCGTTTCTCTCCCTTTCTAAAAAAAAGGATTCCTCCCGCTGTCTTTCTTTTCTTCTCTTTTTTTTTGTCGAAAGTGTTAAATACTTGTTTTGCTCTTGGCTCAGGATATAAATCAATAAAAAGAAGAGAGAAAAATGAGCGACGGTAAAACAGCGACAGCAGCCAGCTTGCAGGCCGCTGCCGTATGTCAAAAGTTGGCTGAGGGGCTCCGGCTGCAGCAGGAGAAGCTAGTCTGTCCTGTGTGTGGCCTCGCAAACAGGGCTTGCCGAGCCTCTGGCAGTTCCACCATAATGTGCTGCGCTGGCAGCCCTTTACACGGCGCTGGGGAGATGCCCTCAAACTAGACAACCTAGTAGCCTTGGTGACCGCAGACACGGACGTGTTAGAAAGCGCGTTTACACAAGCCTTCCCGCAAGGAATCCCCCAGTACTCACTAACCCCATCTCAACGACGAGAGTTCGACAAGCTGCGATTACTGAAGCCGGGCATTAGGGTTTTGGAAACACTGCTTTTCAAACAAGTTAAAAGTAGTTGCAACCTCCAAGCAGGTTGCCCGGAAAGTACTTTAAAAAGTCTCGACAACGGAGAAGAGAAAAGGTGAGGGGTGATATGGTCAAACTTTGGAAGTGATGTAGCTAAAAAAGGCAGCCCTGCCGGAAAACCCGGAGCACTGCCTTTTCCGGTCGTATCATACAGTCGTGCAAAACTTTGCGCCAAAATTTTTTTGTTGCGCAAATGACAAGTCTTGCGCACTCCCTCCCCCCTTGCCCTTCCCCTGTTCTTTGAGCCCCCCGGGCTCAGGGGGCTCAAAGGGAGGAAAAAAAAAGGTGAGAGGGGGGCGCCCCCCCCTATAAAGCCACAGATTTAACCTGGTCCGGGGGACAAGAGTTTATAGCAACGGTCTGGCTCGGCAGGCTGTACCTGAGGGCTAGATTGGGTTGAAATCTTGATGGAGTGAATCCACAGAGAAGTTTGACAAAGTATTACACTTGGCACACAGTACTAAGGACAGCAGAGTAGGTGGGGGCTATGCTATATAGTCTAAAGAAATGACATCTATAAAATCTTCAGGCCTAGAATTAGTGACATCGCTCTTGGATACAATTTTTTTATTACGAGCTCCACGAAGCTTTACACTTGGCATTAAAAGTCTAGCCTACTTGCGCAAGTGGGCTAGAAAATGAAAAGAAGGAGTGGTAAAGCGCTTCTCTCCTCCTTGTCGCTCTTCAGGATCAGTCCGCACAGGCTAGCTGTCACGACAAACTTAAATTGCGTGTTAAGAGTCTTACCGAAGCAAATACTTGCTAGGAATCCCGCGCTCCTCAAAGAATCGGATTGCGTCGGAATTGTTATCCCTGACGAGCCTAAGGCTTTTAACTCGCATTTCAAACTCTGGGGTGTCGATCTGTACCAGACCTTCCGGTTCTTCCAGAGTGTACAAGTGTAGATCTTCACCCAGAACTTCCTTGCCCAAAGTGGCCTCTAGCTCCACCTGAGCGCCGCAAGTGCATCCTCGTTTGCACGCGCAACCCTTGCCGCGGCCTAGTCGGCATCCTCCTCGTCACCTATGAGCGTGGAGTTTAGGTATTTGGTCTCGTACTTGCTTTGCGCTCAGGGTTAACGACCTTGTCTGCTCGTTCATGAGCCGCGTAAGTTTAGGAATTTGTCAAACTTTAATAATTTTTGTTTGGTACTTTCTTTTGCGTCTCTGTTCTTCCCCCTTTTTTGCGCCAACAAAAGAAAACTGGAGGCTTGAGTAAAACTATACTCTGCCGAAAGAACATCTACATTTCTTCAAGATCGTGCAATGTTATTTCTCTTGTATATTTCTTTTTGATGTACTTGGCAAAAATGATAGCCGATCGTGCTGCTGTAAGGCCTACAAACATGCACATTTGTGCAAAGATAAAGAAAAAGAAGTATACAAGCGAACTAGTACCAATGTACTGGGCCTTAGCGGGCATCCACCACGAAGCAAATCGCTGGTTGAAGATCTTTGGCATGAGTGCGTAATTGCATGGGTGGTCGGCTCCGCCGAGCGAGTCGGGGATGATATGGTCGATGTGGAACGGAACCTTGCGCACGCCGTTCTTGTCGAAGTAATCACAAAAGTAGAGGCTGCTCCGGTGCGCCAACACCCAGGCACGTACTTGTGCCCTCGTCATGAAGTGTTTGGTGTTGGTCAGAGGCTTGATAAACCCGAGGTAGACGGGCTGGGGCTCAATTTCGTGGGGCTGGATGAAGCTTGCGCATCTCTGCCATTATCTCGTTCAGGTGCTTCTTGCCGTTGGAAGGCGTAATGTCGCTGCCGTCCCAGTCGATCTCCTGCGGGCCTGACGATTTCAGCTGCGGTTGCTCGGGCGCAGTGACAGCGATAATCTGGGCCGTTTTGCCACAGGCTCCTGCGAAGACTCTCGGGCTGCTGCTTGCGTCGTTGGACCTGCTCATGTTCGGGTTCAGGCAGGAGCACTGGTTCGGTCGAGCCTGTGGCTTGCGCAGTGTCGGAAGACCTTTGCTGCTGCTGTTGTTCGGCTGTACTTGCTCCGCCTGCCTTGGGTTTCCCTCAACCCTCAAATTTCTGACGTGAAACTTTAGTGTTCGGCGGATGCCACGCGTCAGGCCCCCGCCACTTTTCGAAGCTTTCCTGCAGGGCTTCTGTCACGCATCGCGCTGGGCTATTGTGGGTATTGGCTCGGCTTTCAACCTGGCCCCCTTGTCTTTGGTCGTCTGGCACTTGCCGCATTTGCGGGAGCCTCGTGTGCCATCATGTAGCATAAAAAACCTTGCACAGCTTGAATAACAAATGTTAACTTCCGGTGTGTGTGCGCACCAAAAGCAGCAACCTCTCAGTGCCAAAGATTAAAAACTTTGTCAAAGATTTTTTTTTATTCATTTTTTTGTACATTTTTAGCGCACCCTGTGGTCTGTCAAGACCTTTGCGAAAAAAGTTCTTTGGCGCCCTCACCCCTGCCTCTTCCCTCTCCCACTCCTAGCTTTCGGTGCCAAGTGTAAGGCCGTCGAGTTTTAATTCAGCGTAAGTTACAAATTCCTGACACGCCCCTCTCCCCTTCCCTCTCCCACTCCCTATTCTCAGACGGAGGACTAAGACAATTCGTGCTCCCCCCCCCTTTCTGTCCCAGAGAGTGCGCCGCCCCATCGTCACTCGTCGTATGACTTAGGGTTTGTAGTCGAGACAAGGGCCGGGGGGGGTGCCCCCCCCTTTTTTTCTTCTTTCCTCCCTCTGAGCCCCCTGAGCCCGGGGGGCTCAAAGAAAAGGGGAAGGGCAAGGGGGGGAGGGGAAGAGCGCAGAAGCTACAAAAAAATGCAGGAAACGCCTCAACTAAGCCCTCCCCCATGCCGGGCGCCCCCCCCCTTTCCATTCCGCTTCTTTGCCCCTTTCCTTCTCCCGCCCCCCTCGACGGGGAGGATTGGTTCGCCCCCTTTCTCACCCTTCCCCCTCTCTCCTTTAAACTTGTTTTGTGCCTCTCTTCCCCTCTACCGGCCGCCTAGAAACAGCCGAAGAAAAATTGTTGCTGGCCAGGAAAAAAACGCACAGAGTGTGCACAGAAAGATGGGGAGTGCACCATCTACTGCCGACGACGCTAGCAATGCAGAGGGGGCCGCCCGCAAGAATTCTCGGCGGGCGGAAGTGCGCACAGAACTTCGGATAGACCTGACTCGCGACAGGCACGGAGCCGACGGCTGGTTGCGCTTGAAGCTGAGCCACGCGGCAGTGCTGAGCGGCAGCGCCTTCGTGTTGGGCGCCGGGTGCTTCAGGGCCCGCCTTGTTCTGCCGAGCGCGGTGGATCCGTGCGATTATGCGCAAGAGGCCTACCGATCGATCGAAACGGACTCAAACGTACTGCGGGTCTGCGCTGACCTGTCGGCCATCCTAGCCCCGAGCCTGCGGCTGGAGCTGCTGCCAAGGCAGGGGGGTGGGCGCGACCAGGAGTTAGCGTTACTGCTCTTCGAGACGTCCAGGCTTGCCTGTGTGGTGCGAGAGTTGAGCACGCCGCGCCTGTTGCCCATCGAAGCAACCGAGCTCGCCCGCTGGGGGCACAGCGGCACAGGGGTTGCCTGTCGCAGGGTGGGGTTGCTGTGCATGTTGGAGGGACACGTGGTCTTTGACAAAGACTTGCTGCGTTTCGAGGATGTCAAGGACCTCCCAAAAGAGAATAATAACTACACAAAAATAGGAGCTTTCTGCACCCTGCTGGAGCTGCCTTTGGCGTGGCGCCCCGCGCAGGTTGTAACGTACCCCTTTCCTCCGGGAACCTTTTTTCCACTTCATCTCGGTAACAGTGCAATACGACAAGATAGTCTTGAAGTAGACACGGACGGGCGGGTTCGCTTGTGTGTCACATGCAATAACGTTAACGTCACACCCAAGCAGCTAATTTCGGGCAACTTTGTGCAAAGGTCGTTTCGGGACGAAGACAACAATATCTGGAGAATGTCGCCCACGCTTGACCTCAGTGTGTTGCGTTGGTTCATGGCCTAAACGATCTGCTCGTAGCAGCAATTATTAAAAAAACATTCTTGAATACTTTGTTTAAACACTTTTGTCCGGACGGCACCATTTAGCGCTAGATGAACCGGCCGTTCCGGAGACTAGCAGAGAAACCGGACGTTTTCCCGCAGAGGGAAACGGTACGCCTTTTTTTTTACTTGCACGAAATGTTTTCGGCCCTCTTGCCTCCCCCTTCCCCCTTTCCTGACGGTGGGGGAGTGACAGAACGGGACGACGAAAGTGAGAGGGGCGACGTAAGTGAGAGGGGCGACGTAAGTGAGAGGGGCGACGCAAATGAAAGGGGCGACGCAAGTGAGAGGGGCGACGCAAGTGAGAGGGGAGGGGGAGGACGTCTTCCACACGGCGGCGTTAGGGCGTCTGTGTGGGATTTTCTTTTGCGCAAGTAGAATTTGGCGCCAAATTGGCGCCTACGATTGTTTTTCCGGGAAGACTAAGACGCACTGCCTTTTCTGACCGTATCACGCACCCTACCCTCCGGACGGCACAATTTGGCGCTAAATGAACCGGCCGTTCCGGAGGCCAGCAGAGAATCCGGACGTTTTCCCGCGGAAAGAAACGGTACGTCTTTTTCTTTTACTCGCACGAAATGGAAAGGAGAAAAAAGGGGGAAATAAGGGGGGAGGGAGACGCCCTTTCCCCCCCTTTTCCCTTCTTTCCCCCTCTTTTCTCCTCTCCCTTCCTCCCCCTCCCCTTCTCCGGCACCTTTCGCGCGACGGGCGTTGGGCATTAATAAGAGCCGGTTGAGCAAGCAGCCAGCCAAAGAACTTTGGTTTTCCGAGCTGCTACAGGTGTGCATGGGCCTGGCCACGACGGTTGACGCGAGGTACTGGTGCGGGCCGGGCTGCTGTTCTTTGCCCCCTGCCTCCTCCCTCTCCTAGTTCTCAGTGCCAAGTTTAAGGTCGTCAAGCTTTAATAAAATAATTTTTTACTTTCTTGGCGTGCGCCCCCTGTCCCTCTTCCATTCTTAGCCCTGGGGGGTAACCAATGCTTTGCCCCCCCCCCCCCCCCGGACTCAGTTCAGAACAGCGAATAAGCTAAGACTGGCTCTGGAGAAGTCACTCGTCGTATGACTGAGACGGAGTTTGTAGTCGAGACAGAGCACCGGAGGGGGGGGGGCGCCCCCCCCCCCTTTTTCTTTTTTTCTTCCCTCCTCCTGAGCCCCCTGAGCCCGGGGGGCTCAAAGAACAGGGGAAGGGCAAGGGGGGAGGGGAAGAGCGCAGAAGCTACAAAAGAATGCATGAAACGCCTCAACTAAGCCCCCCCCTCCCCGTTATCCCTTGTCGAGGCTTTTTAAGGTATATTCTTTTTGGTACTTTCTTGACTTTCCTTGCCTCTTTTCTCTCCCGCGTCCGTCTGTGTCCAAAGCCCAAGCTTGAAACCTATGGTCGATACGAGATGCTCACCAAAGAAGCAAACATATCAGGCTAGAGCACTAGCAGCAGCTAGTTGTACAAAGACAAGTATGAAATTCCACCAGATGGTAGTGTCAGGCTCAGTCCATCTTCGCCCGTTCTCGCCTTTCTTGTAAAAGAAGGCCAAGCGGGGTTTTTCCGACGTCGCCTTCTGCTGCCTTCTCCCGCTCCCTTTCGTGGTTCTCGTGTCAAGTGTAAGACTTTGTCGAGCTTTAATAAAGAAATTCTTTTTCGTACTTTCTCGGCGCCCCTTTCTCCTTTACCTTGGTCTTGTGTCTCCCCTTTCCTCTCCCGCGGAGAAAAAAACCGCTCACCAAATTTCTTTCGGGTTGAGCGAAGGACAAGTTTTTGCATGTCCCCCCTCCCCCTCTCTCTCCCTCAGAAAAAGGAGCGGGGCGAGAGGAGGGAGCGGGGCGAGAAGGGAGAGCGGGGGGGGGGGGGGGGGGTGAGAAATGCAGAAAGAATAAAAAGGGAAAAGAAGGGGACAGGGAGACACCATTCCCCCCCCCCCTTCCCCTTCCCTCTTCCATCTTTCCTCTCTCCCCTCTTTCTCCCCCTTCCCCTCTCAAGTGTAAGGCTTTATCGAGACTTGTTTTATAATTTTTTTGGGGTACTTTATCGACTTTCTCCCTCTCCCGCTCCCCGTTCGCAGACGGGGGACCAGACAATTCGTGCGCGGCGGGCGCTGGACATTGGGAGCGGGTTGAGAGAGCGGCCCGTCAACACTCCCCTTCTCCTCCCTCCCTTGCCTCTCTCTCCTCTCTTACTTATAGCTTGGAATGCCAAGTGTGTTTTAATTCAGCATATTTCGCACTTTCTTGGCGTTCCCTCTTCCCCTTGCCCCTTCTCTCCCTCTCCTAGTCCTCGTGCCCCAATTGTAATACCGTCGAGATTTAATTAAAGAAAATTCGTTTTGTACTTTCTTGGCACACTCTCCCCCCATTCCCTGCCTCTTCCCTCTCCCACTCCCTGTTCTCAGACAGAGGACCAAGACAATTCTATTTTGTTTGTAGCTTAAAACTAGACAAGGCATTACACTTGACACTTGCAACGGCATCTGGCCCATGTCATGTTGCTGCGGTAGCCTATGTTAGAACCCTGGCCGGCATCGTCTGTGCTCTGTTCGCGTGCTAAGAGAGTGAGAAAAAGAATACGCTTGAATTAAAGCTCGACGGTCTTACATTTGGGGGGCACTGGGAACTAGGAGCGGAGCACCATGCTCCAGTACGACCCTGTGGCGGATGGATGGGCGGTGGTCAGTGTGCTAGGAGGACAAGAGCCACACAACCCCCGACGGCGTCCTGTCCGTGCCATGGCTCGGCCACCGTGCGCAAGGTCAGAAAAATATGAAAAAAGGAAAGAAATTTTGGCCCGACAACAAAGGGAACAGACGGGGGGAGGAAGAAAGGGGGAGGGAGGAAAAGGAAGGGAGGAAAAAGGGGGCGGGATGTGCTTCCCCCCGTCCCCCCTCTCGCCCCTCTTTCCCCCCTGTCCCCTGCTATCCCCCTCTCCCCTCGTCCCTTGTTTGCGCGTGCAGAGGGAAGAGGCAGGAAAGGGGGAAGCACAAATTGTCATAGTCCACTGTCTGAGAATCGGGAGCGGGAGCGGGAGAGGGAGGGCAGGGGCGCGCTAAAAAATGTACAAAAAAATTAAAAAAAATCCATGACAAAGTTGTAATCTTGGCACTGAAAACTAAGAGAGGAAGGGGCCGGGGGATTAGTGGAGGCGTTGCATGTATTTATTTTGTTTGTAGCTTCTGCGCCCTCCGGGGGAGGGAGGGTAGGGGCGCGCTAAAAATGTAAAAATTTAATAAAATTTACTGACAAGATTTCAATCTTGGCACTGAGAACGTGTATAGGGAGGGGCGCTAAGAATGGACAAGAAAAAATTAATAAAAAATTACTGACAAAATTTTAATTTTGGCACTGAGAACTAAGAAAAGGAGAGGGAAGGGGCGGGGGGAGGATCAGGCACGATCTGTCTTGCCCCCTCCCCCCCCCGTCTGAGAACGTGTACAGGGAGGGGCGGGGTGTGCTCTCTCCCCCCCCCCCCTCCTCTCGTCCCTTGTTTGCGCGTGCAAACGCGTTCCCAAAAAAATTTTCTTTTCCACTTTTCATATTCTTCCTATTTCCGCAGATTTTGCGCACCGTGCTCCAGCACGAACCCACGGCAGATGGATGGGCGGTGGTCAATGTGCTAGGAGGACAAGGGCCTCACTAACCCCCCCCCCCCCCCAACGGCGTCCTGTCCGTGCCATGGCTCGGCCACCGTGCGCAAGGTCAGAAAATATGAAAAGAAGAAAAGAATTTTTTTTGCCCGACAACAAAGGGAACAGACGGGGGAATGAAGGGGAGGGAGGGGGAGAGGAAAGGGGAAGAGGGAGGGGGGGAAGAAGGGGGCGGGGTGTGCTTTCCCCCCCGCCCCCCTCACTGTCTGAGAATCGGGAGCGGGAGCGGAAGAGGGAGGGCAGGGGCGCGCTAAAAAATGTACAGAAAAAAAAATCCATGACAACGTTGTAATCTTGGCACCGAAAACTAAGAGAGGAAGGGGCCGGGGGGGATTAGTGGAGGCGTTGCATGTATTTATTTTGTTTGTAGCTTCTGCGCCCCCCTTCCCCTCCCCTGCTCCTTGAGCCCCCCCGGGCTCAGGGGAGGGTGGGCAGAAAGGATTTCTGGATAAAGAGGAGGGGGGGCGCCCCGGCACGGGGTCAGTGGCATCTTAGTTTTTTTGTCAGTTTTGCCCCCCTATTCGTTGAGCCCCCCGGGCTCAGGGGGGGCTGTGGAGTAGAGGGGCGCGCTAAGAATGTGCAAGAAAAAATTAATAAAATATTCCTGACAAAGTTTTGATCTTGGCACTGAGAACCAAGAGAGAGTGAAGGAGAAGTGACAGGGAGAGTGGGGCGCCAAGAAAGTGCAAGAAAAGTCTTTTTTAATTAAAACTCGACAAAGCATCACACTTGACACTTGCAACGGCACCCTCAGGCTGCCGCAGCATCCGGCCCACTCGACGGTCTTACACTTGGGGCACTGAAAACTAGGAACAGATTACCGTGCCCCCAGCAAGGCCCTGCGGAGGATGGATGGGCGGTGGCCAATGTGCCAGGACAAAGGCCTCACTACCCCGACGGCGTCCTGTCCGTGCCATAGCTCGACCACCGTGCGCAAGGTCAGGAAAATATGAAAAAAGGAAGAGAAAAATTGTTGCCAGACAACAAAGGGAACAGACGAGGGGAGAGAAGGGGAAGGGAAGAAAGGGGCGGGATGTGCATTTCCCCGCTCCCCCCCTCGTCCCTTGTTTGTGTATGCAAACGCGTTCCGAATTTTTTTTTCTACTTTTCATATTCCTGCAGATATTTCCGCAGATCTTGCGCACCGTGTTCCAGCACGACCCTGCGGCGCTTGCCCCCTCCCTCCCTCCCCCTCTCCCCGTTTTTAGACGAGGGGGAGGGGCGCCCTTTCTCCCTGACGCCCCTCCTCTCCTTCAAATTTGTCCTGTGTCTCCCCTTCCTCCTTACCCCCCCGCCCCCTTAGCCTGGGGGGTTCAAGAGCAGGGGACAGAACTAAAGTCAAACCAAGAAAATGGCGCTGAGCCTATGAAGGGGCACCCCCCCCGTCCCTATTTCTCTATTAGTTCTCAGTGCCAAGTGTAAGACTTTTTCGAGCTTTTAATTAAAGAAAATTCTTTTTTTGTACTGTCCCACGGGCGTGATATGGTCAAATTTTGGACGTGATATGGCTAAAAAAGGCGGTTCCGTCAAAAAACCCGGACGCATTGCCTTTTTCGACCTTATCACGCACCCAAGAAAAACAGTAAAATTTTGCGCCAAGTGAACGGGCCGCTCCGGTCTCATTCCGCAGGGGTAACATAAATCAAATGTTTTCCCGCGGAAAAAAGCCGCGCACCAAATCTTTTTTGTTGCGCAAATGACAAGTTTTTTCATGTCCCTCCCCCCCTCCCCCTCTCCCCCAAGGAGGGAGCGGGGCAAGAGGAGGGAGCGGGGAGAGAAGGGGGAAAGGGGAGAGAGAGGAAAGGGGGGGGCGCCCCCCCCCCTCTGCGGGCTCTAAAGAAAGTTTGGCATATTTTTGGATCCCCTGCAGATTCTCGGCGCGCTTTAAAGGAAATAAATACATGCAACGCCTCCACTAAGCCCCTCTCATGCCGAGCACACCCCCCCCTCCCCCCTCCCTGTACAAGTTCTCAGACGGGGGTTTATGACAAGGGTCGTGCCTCTCCCCCTTCTCTTTCCTACTGCCTCTTCTCAGACGGGGGACTAGACAAATCGTGCGCGGCGGGGGCTGGATATTGGGAGCTGGTTGAGCGAGCGGCCCGCCAACACTCCCCTTCTCCTTCCTTCCTTGCCTCTTCCCTCTCTTACTTCTAGCTTTCAATGCCAAGTGTACGGCACTCGATTCTTAATTCAGCATATTTCGCACTTTCTTGGCACACTCCCCCCCATTCCCTGCCTCTTCCCTCTTCCACTCATAGTTTTCGGTTTCAAGGGTAAGACTTTGTCGAGCTTTTAATAAAAAAAATTCTTTTTTTTTGTACTATCCCGCGGGGCGTGATATGGTTAAATTTTGGACGTGATATGGCTAAAAAAGGCAGTTCGCTCGGAAAACTCGGAAGCATTGCCTTTTCAGCTTTTATCACAAGCCCCGCGGTGCTTCATCTTTGCTATCAATATAAGCCTAACTCTCGCTGACTGTACGAGGGTGGGAGACGTAGCCTGACACAAGCGGAGGAGGCCCGCGCTAACACTGCGCTGAATCCGCGCGGGTCTGTCGTTTTTGCTAGCAGCTCAAGGACCACGTGTGGGGGAAGGAGGTATTCCGTCTCGTAGGTGGCTGTGCTTGGATCAATTCCGAGCATATGAAGGTGTTGACTGGGGAATAGTAGTTTGTCGAGGTCGGACAGTGCTTCCCAACGCCCGACGTGTGCATAGTGTCGCAGCCTCGGTAGAGCCGGGAGGTTGGCTGCGGCCAGCTTATCGCGTACACCACCTTGTGGGTAAAGCTTTTGCAGCACCAGCGGCAGGCCGGTCCTAAACGTCAGGCTTGCTAGAGCTAAATAATCTCGAAACGCACCGTCGGCAGAGGCGGGCCTGGCCCCGTCATAATCAATAAGGGTCACGGTATTTGTTTGTACCAGAATATTATGAGCATGGATATCTCCGTGCGTAAAACCGGCCGCGTGCATTCCGGACACGATACGTTCTAGTAGCACGAGAACCTGCGGCAGGCGCGCTACGGTCGGGGTCTAGCAGAGCTTGAACAGTGTGTCGCCTTGCGCCCTGGGCCACAGAGTTTGTAAGACCAGCAACGAGTCTGCGCGTTTTTGCCAGTGCTCTTTGTACTTCTTGTCGACCGGCTCGGGCATCAAGCTGGGAACGGTGCGGCGGGCTCGTAGGAACCCGTACCGCAGCAAGCCCACCACGCCGCGCCCGGTGCGAGCAAATCTGGAAGTTGCAAAGCGCAGTTGATGCCACGCCTCCCCTCGTCCGGGCACAAGGTCCGCCACTGCGCAACGCGCCTCCTTTAGTACCTGGCCCTGTTCCGCGACGTCGAACACTTTGCCCCCGGCTCCTTGCCCTAGCAGTGGCAGCGGCTGCGAGTCTAGAAACTGCCGGAGGCCTAGGTCCAACCCAAAATCGGGTGGCCGTGGAACCTGTCCGCGCAGAAAACATACTAGGCGCAAATCGTCTCCGGCCAGGCGCTGCAGCTCCAAGAATAGGTTTTGGACGAGGGTCGGGCCGCCCCCCAATGACACGCGCCTCTGCTCGGCGCGGCTCTCGTACCAGAGCTCGCCGTTCTTCCCGGAGCCTGCAAAGTCAGCCCCGTCCACAATGTGCACGTAACCTACCCGCCCGCTTAGTTTTCCGCCTAGAAGCGCAGTGTCGTCGGTCGTTATCCACACGCAATACCCTCCGGGCAATAGCCCAAACTCGAAGCGCGTCACCTCAAGACAACATTGCACAATTGCCAGCGCGTAATGCCTGGTGGCTTGGCAGGGCACCTTGTCTGTGCAACCCCCCGCCCAGAGCATTTCCTTGTCTTTTGTTTGCTTCTATTGGGAGCGGAGAGATTGTGTTTCTGCTTTCTTCTCGGCACGGAAGAACCAACCGGGATCTAGCCTTATTGATTTCTGCCCGCGAGCCACCTTGAAAGACTCCGGGAGGGAGGCGCGGGGGAAAGAGTGGCGCGGGAGAGACACACCTGCAAGCACAGGCTGTCGGAGGGGACACAAAACTCTTCCTCTGTTAATAGATATGATTAAATTTTGGACGTGATATGGCTAAAAAAAGGCAGCTCCGTCGGAAAACTCGGAGGGCATTTGCCTTTTTCGGCCGTATCACGCGCCCCAGGCAAAACAGCAAGATTTTGCGCCAAGTGAACGTGCCGCTCCGGTCTCATTCCGCGGGGTAACATAAATCAAATGTTTTCCCGCGGAAGAAAAACCGCGCACTAAATTATTTTTTTGCGCAAATGACAAGTTGTTTCATGTCCCCCCTCCCCTCCCCCTCCTCCCCGAGGAGAGAGCGGGGGAGAGGAGGGGGCGGGGCAAGAAGAGGGAGCAGGGGAAAGAACTGGAAAGAAGAAGAGAAGGGGGGGAGCACCCCCCCTTCCTCTCCCTTCTCTTCCTCTCCCCCTTTTTTTCCCCTCCCCCCCCCCCCCCTTCTCTCCCCCCTTCCCACCTTCCCCCCCTCCTTCCCCGGCGCCTTTCTCATACATTCCTT